>VUYV01000147.1:2032323-2065359 GCA_008711295.1 Anarhynchus alexandrinus | reverse complement strand
ACAAACGAACAAACAAACAAACCACTGAAATGCAGTGGATAAGGTAAATAGAGTACCCCTCTCACATCTTTCCAATGGCCTTGGTAGCTCCTTTTTCCCTCTAGCTCCCTTTTCCCTAGTGATGAAGACTGTCCCACAGCTCCACCACCTCTCACACACCACATTAAGCCCAGGTTTCTCTTGGTAGGTCTGTCTCTAGTCCTTGGGGGTCCAGCTTGCTTAGACTTCTGTGGGAGCATCACTCCCTTATTCAGTGTCCCAGCCTCCCCGAGGGACAGAAGAGGTGAGGAAGATAATGCGGTCTTGTATGCCACCTCCCACTGCAAGGTCCTTTGCTACCACCACCCACACTGGTGTTCGGTCCATTGCAACAGAGAGACCAGAAATGGGGACCCCTGCAGCAACCTTAAGCACAAAGCCTTGACAGCATGAAAATTAAGTCTTTGCTACGAGAGAACACTTCTGTTAAACTCCCAAAGAGCAAGTGCAACTATGACAAACTGTCTCTTGAATTCCTCTTTTGCGAATGAAGCTCTGCATGACAGTGCTTTGCCCTTTTTATAAGTAGAGAGAATAGATAGCTTTTTCCTTCCTAAAGCTTCTGGCTGGGGGGTTCAAGATACTTTACTGAAAGTGACATTATAGCAATCCCTAACACCACAGTTTAAGGACTGATACTGAAGTCTCAATCAGACCTGAAATTATTATCTTGTGTTGTGCACCTTGGCAATCCTTTCCTTCCTGGCTTGGTTGTAAGCCGTACCGTTACAATGATAACAAGGATCACAAAGACAGAACTAAAACATGTGGAGGTCAGGAGTGTTCATAAAGGCGGTCAGGATTGCTCAGCCCTTCACAACATAGCTCACGGAGCTCATGACCCAATTTCTCCATGCTGGTAGCAGTGATATTTAAAAGCATGTGGTAGCTTTGCTGTCTGCCTGTAGAAAGAAGTACCACTTTAACTTCCAGCAACTTCTTATGCTTCCAGAGAAAAGGAGAACTTCATCCTTGCCTTTATCCATTAGAAATGTATAGCATCCTGTCTTCAGCCCTACTAAGATGGAGCACTGGAAAAGAAGAATGGGTGAAAGAATGAGCCAAATGTTGCAGATGTATGCAATGCTTAAGGCATCACTAGAAGACACTTGAGTGTCTCTCACCAAGAGTGATATGTAAAAATCAATGTCAAACCAGTGAGTGGATCCTGAATCCAGGCAGCCACAGATCACTGACAGCCTGCAGACCATCAGAAACACTTGTCATCAAGTTCTTAATTCAAAACACTATTCAAGTGAGATAGTTCCAGAGGCAAGCTCTGGACAACGAAGAGTCCACACTTGGTTTGTAAATCAGTGGAATAAAAAAAAATGTTAGCTTCCTCAGTATTCATAGCTTTCAAATTCTTTATTTCTTAATCCCAGAATTTTGAAGACAGAAACTCTGTGAGGCTATCCTCATTAAACAAAACCACCAGCAGGTCTCCCCATGCAGCCAAAAGAGTGGAGTTCAGAAGAGATTCCATCCTTAATTACGGCTGAGTGTTCTGCACACACTTATCTATGAGACAGAGAAACAGATCTGCATTCCTCCAGAAAAAAAATGGGTATTTCAATGCCATGCTGCTCGTGTGCAAATGCAACTATAACCTTATGCTTTTATACTTCTTCTTATCTATCGTATCTTTTTTAGATTCCTAAGCACTGAAAATACAATCCCTGGGTCACAATTCTTTGTCTTTATTGCAGCCAAATACCGTTTGAAATATGAGAGATCTGAAGCCCATCCAAGCTTCTTCTGACATTGTTTTTCCGAGCACGGCCCAAAATTTGCCATGACTCAAGTCAAGTTTAAGGCATAGTGGTGCTGAACAAAAATAAAGCATCATCCAGCAGTTTGCATAATGTAACTATATGTGAGATAGAGATGAAATTAGATACTGCAGGGATTGGTAAGGAAGATACATCCATAGCCAAAGTTTCAAGCAACTGACAAAGACCATCAGGATTTTGCAATAAGAATAGCCATGTGTTTTTCAGTGATGTCAAAGATGAAAGAGTTTATTATAATTTTCAGCTGTTACTAGTGCAAGCCATTTCACAAACTCATTTCAGCCAAGAAAAGGACCCAAATATGTGCCAAACAATCTCATACAAAGCTTCCCATGTAGCCTGTACATATATACACGTCTATCAGAAGTACAACATCAGATTATCAGACAGACGATAATTGCATTTGCCGCGGGATATCAGACTCTGTAAATACGCTGTGTGTTTGGCCCAGCCAACCATAGATAAGGCTTTATTCTGAAGATTTTTCCATCATAGACAGTAAGCAAATCTGATGACCTGCAGCTTGGGGATGGGAATGGGAAGGGTAAACTCAAACCAAAAGAAAAGTTTTTATTAAACTTCAAACAATAAAAAAAAAAAGAAGTTATTTAACTATAGGAGGGGAAAATACTAAAGTTACAACATGTCAAGTCAACTCTTTGAATACAAACATTGCTGATTCTTTTCAATATCTGTTGTTAATGCTTTCTTCATCTTCATTAAATATGTCCTTGTTTTCTCCCATAAAGTCTCAGTAGCACTATTACATATTGGTGGCTGTTATGAAGTTGTCTTTGTCTTGATATTCCCAAGATGACTCCATCTCTGCAGCAAGCCTTTCTCACTCTACATTATCCACTGTTAATAACAATCCAAACAACTCCTAGACTTCAAATATTTCTGAAAAATTGGAAGAGCATCCATGGCTCCATTCTGCAATGGGAAGAACCGCGGCACAGAGAGATAAAATCGTCTGTCCTTGGCAGGAAGCCACTTACAGAATACTTGCTTTTTGTTTGTTTTTTTTCTCCTGCCTTTATATTCCAGATACTTCTTAGATATTTTTTCTTTCTGTTTTTTGCCGGTATTCTGTTTGATTTTTTTTTTTTTTAATCTTCACCTTGTTTATTGAAGTGCCTGTATTTTTAATTACTTCTCCCTACAGGCTATTTCATAGAAGAAAACATCCCCCTGGTTGCACAAAGTCCCTAGTGAAACATCCAGCAGGACTAGGACTAAGCATACCTTGCTATACTTTTGTCCCACTTTTCTCCGTCCTTTGGATCTGTTTATCCCTAGTTCTATGCATTTTGCGCTAAACTTCTAACCCTCCCCCCATTCCCTGCCGCCGCCTTCCTATTTTCTTTCTGTCTCTCTCTCCTCTTTTCCCACCAGCTGGACATAAAGGGACCAGGATTTGAAATACCAAACAATAGCTTTTTAGATCTTGGTATGTTTCCTAAGGACTTCACAGGACTGGAGTCTATGGGAGGGGGAGTAGCCTTTACAAAAATAAGTAGATGTTCCTAATCATTGCCAGGAGATGCACTAAGGGGAGCCTAGAAGGACTCAGTCACAAAAAGGGAGTGGTATTTTCCTTGCCATGAGCCCAGTATTGCACTAGCCAGCGCTCTGAGTCACTGGGGGGAACTTTGCTGGGAGAAGGCATGCAGGATGTTCAGTCCAAGAAATCAATCTCAGAACAGTCATTGCCCTATTTTGGAGAATATCAAGTATGAACACAGAGTTTCAGGAAGGTTGTTCAAGGTAAACTTCTCATTATGGAAAAAAGTGTCAGCTACGCCTAAGCAGAACAGTCCTCCTTAACTGTTTCTCCCTGGTATCCTTTATTATTCTGATGTTAGCATGGTCACTGTGACCCAGGGTCATCTGCTGAGTACAGATTGGTGGCATATGTTCAAAATGTCCCTACACTCCTTTAAATAGTTCAAGAAATATTTCCCTGATCTCTATGCATTTTGGAGATACCAAATGATAGTTTAAGCCAGTCCCTGTCCACATACTCCTTTCCCAGCTCCCCACAATTGTTCTTACTTGTGTCATCAGCATTGTTTATCAATTTTCACAAAAATTACCTGACAAACATCAGCAAAACGGAAACACCCCAAAATGTCCCTCTGTGTCCTGCAGCCTGGGACATAGTCAAAAGCTTGGGGAAAAAAAAAAACTTGTTCTCAGAATGCTCCCTTCAACAGAGATAGAAAAGAAGAAAGAGAGGATTATAGAAAATGTTAGGAGGGCTTTTAGCAAACTGGCACAAAAAGTAAGAAAGAAACAATGCATGTGCTCTTGTCTCAGACGTCTGTGATGGATTTCAAATCAAGCATTAATCGTGGTGTATTTGTATTGGAATATATGTCCCACAGACATTTGAGACAGGTCCTTTGTTGCAAGAGAAGCAGAAAATAAGAGGTAGCTTCCCAAAGACCTCTTCGATTTATATTTGTGTATCTTGCGTGAAAAATTGAATAATTTGGTGCAGAGTCACCATTTGTCACTTTGTCATTTAAAGTGCAATGAGCAAAGAAAGTCACAGAAGAGTGACATAGCAGTGACATGGACCCGCTTGTCATCTATTACTTTACATACATACCCTTCATCACTTCCACTGCTGAAACATCACATTAGCTAATCCACGTGATGTAATGAGAAACAGCACTGTAACCTTCTCTTCATATGCCTCTCTAACCAGGGTAAGCGTTTCTGTAATCCATGAGTGGATTTTCATCTTGTGGTATGCAATGGGTATAAATGAAGAGTGGGGAGACTACACGCTTGATCACACAAAGGGAAAAATATGGAAAAATCACAATATCAAACATGGAGTCAATGAGCTCATTGCTTATCTGACTTTGTTTCTGGGTCTGGGGATAAGGTTTTCTAAAGTCTGTCACCAGACCTGCCACAGCATTGGGCAAAACAGGTGTTTTCTCCATGCTTCTGATGCTCCTCCCTTAAAATGAACTTTACAAGCCTAAACTACCTCAAGATGAATTGATGCTACTCACCAGTGAGAGCCTGGATAGCACCAGGCTATGTTGTGGGACCAGCTCCCTGGCCCAGGTCCATGCCTGAGGCATGTCCAGGCTCCTCACTCCGACAGCAGGGGAAGTCGAAACAAGACCCAGACATACAGCCTTTCTCCCTCCTTCCCTCAGTCCCAAGGGAAGGAGAGCCAGATGCATTTGCTGGAGGCAGCTCCAGCGTTTTCCAACAGATCCCAGGTCTGATGAACTAACAGACCAGAACAGAGAGGGGAGGGAGAGGACTCTGTACTCAGGCTTCCCTCTTTTCAACAGTAATGTAAAACAAACCACAAAACCAGCCCTACAACCGTATGCAAAAAAAAAAGGCTCTGTGAACTCTTGAAATTTAGGCTCACTGGCAGCGATACTTTGCAAGCAATTAATACAGCTCTGCCCAGGTGTGTCTTACACCACAGGCATACAAGATTAATGCAGTTTTCTCAGAATTGTTATAGGAGGACCAGAAAACAACCGAGCTGATCTGACAAAATGTAGACGTACCAGATAGCACGGCCCTGGACAGAAAAGAGGAAGGCATTTGAAAACCTTGTGTTTCGGGAGTGTTGTGTCCTTTAGAAATATCTCAAAGACAGCCTTGTGCAGGCTTTACGATTAACGAGGGAAAGAGAGGGTTGTGGAAAAAAAAAAGCAATGAAGGAAATGGAAGGAGAACACGAAGAGCATTTTAAGAGGTTGGAGGCAAACCCCCCACCACGGAGAGTGGGCAAAAAGGGAGCTAAAAATAGGCAGCATGAGACAGGGCTCTCCAAAAGAGAGCGGGAAGGACACTGTGTTCTGGAAACTGGTGCAACCAACCACAGATGAATGTGCCAAGGCTCTTGTACATTTTGTTGGCAGTTGCTCAAGGCTGGCACGTAATCCGTACCAGGAAAGGTATCACCAAGTAGAGAGTGCCCTTCGCTGGGGCATACATTGCCAGTACAAACTCCTGAGGGGACAGAGGCAAACGGCTCATCAGTCAGTGATACAAAAGGATAAAATTAAGATCTTCCTGGACTCTCCCTTATCGCCAGAGGAACTGATAGAAGAAAAGCTTTATGTACTTATCTATTCCATCAAAAAAATTGGCGGTTTTTCTACCTACTCACAGTCAGTTTATAGCCATTTGTTCTTGTGCTTACATTGGCATTTAGTTTCCTTCTAAATTAGCTTTAGTTAGCTTATCTACTCCCCCCATGTGTTTATAGAGAGTAACCATATCCCCCCCCACTAAGCTAAAACACCAGCCTCTGCCATTTTCTTATTGTAAGTCTTTGATTCTGTGATCACTCTCCTTTTCCACTTCTGCACCTACTCTGGCCCAAACTAGTTTCTCTTGAAGTGGGGTAAACAGAATGAAAATGAAATTTCAAACACAAGCTCACAAGCACCTTGCAAAATAGTACCTCTCTACCTCCATCTAAGATGCCAGACCTGACAAAACATGTGAAGGTAAATAAGTCTTTTTTTTGTTCCCAAAGCACACTGATGTTTCCAAGTCCCTATTACCTCTTACAGAGACAGGTGTTCCAATCACCTCCTAAATACAATGATTTGCTGTTTGTACTATTAAATTCTATCCCATTTCTGCTGCAGACATCTTCAAATTAATATTCAAAATCATCTTTATGTGATGGTCTGATCTTCATCTGTATTGATGTGCTTTCTTTTTATTTTTTTTATCACTGGCAGTTTTCATCAGCTTATTCCTGTTTTCTATGCCAAGCTCATGAAACAAACATATTAAGTGGCACGGGAGCCAAGACAGGGTCTCAAGGCACCCCCTTGCAGCCTGACAGGTTTCTTTTCAGCACAGCATGTTGTCCCTTCCCTTTTATGTGCAACTCAGGTATCTTATATTAATCTCTGTCTCCTCCAATCTGACACTTTATCAGGTGGTACAATATCAAATACTTCACTAGAGAACAGAAATATTGGACATACTGTATCTCCTTTGGCTAGAAAATAACTTATTTTTCTCAAAGAGAAATTTTCTGTCAATATGGAATGCTTCATGCAACTAAGGCAATGCCTTGTCCTGGTTTATATTTACCTCAATTTTCTTAATTATTCTGTATGTCAGCAGTAAGCTGTGCTAAAAATCCTTGCTGCTAGAACTACGCTTCTCCAACTGGTCTCACAGATGAAGACTGTCCAGCACACTGAGTTGAGTACATGGAGAGGGCATGGAGACCACATGTTCCTCACTGCCTCTTCCAACCCAAGAAGCAGGACGCATGTTCAGAGCAAACAGAAGGAGGTTGTTCTTCAATCAGGCTGCAGGTAACCTCTGGAATTTGTCCTGGGATGTTGTGGATGATTAAAGTTAAAAACAGATGAGGGGGCATATGAATAAGTCAATGAAAGAGGAAGCAACTGAAGGTTAATAACTAGAATCCTCCCCATGTTTACTCTGGGTACGTAAGTCCCTGGGCCACAGAATGCTGGAGGCTTGGAGACTAATCCCGGATTGGGAAGCATGGCAAGATGGATTTTCAGTCTAACCCAGTGAATTGACTCTTATCTATTCATGTAGTCTACCATTTGAGTAGCTTATCTGAGTCTTATTTCCACCACACTCATTCTAATATATCTACTCCCATTCACTTTCCCACTTTTTACCTCATGGGCAACATCATCATTATTGAAAGCTGAGACAAAGTGTTTGTTTAGCTTTTACACAATACTTAGATTACCTTTAAACCCCGTAATATTCTCATGGCAGAGCAGAGGCACTTCTTTTTCTTTACGTTTCTTGCTTTACCTGCTGCTATTTGCTATAATTTCTTTTTTTAATTTAAGAGCTTAACTTCTGGAAATTTTCACTTTGTCCCTACATTTTCTAAGACCCAGGGAATGGTTTATTTCTTGATAAGTCCTTTTTCTATTCCTTGTAGCCTTCAAGTTTCATTCATAAGTTCTTGTTTGACCAAACAATTCATTAGGCCGCAATTGGACCCCTTTCAGCAAGTTCTTCCTTGCCAAAGATTAAATAGGTTTTACCTACCTTTAAGGTAGATTTTACACCTTTTACACCTAGAGGTAGATTTTAAATGTTTGATTTGAGGAATTCCAGCCCTCTGCTGCCTCTCAGTTCTTTGCGATCTCTAAGTAATGAAAGTAAGAACAACAGCTCAGGAGAGAATGGAAAGTAGATTTTGTCATCTGAAGCCCCTTCCAAGTGTCTAAGGTACTTACCTTCAACAATTGCAGCCATCTAGTGGGCAAATAACAGAAATAGTCACTAGTCAGTAAAAATGTGGTCTCCTGTTACTTACAATTGTTTACTTTCTCAGTGGACTGATATTTCATGGCTAAACCAGGCAATATGAAAAAAAAAAAAATAATCCCCAAATATCTTTATCATAAGCTCGTATTACAGCACAGTGGCCCTGGCCACCCCCATAAGACCCGGGGAATGAGTACACCTTGCTACTGCTGAACATTATGCCACAAGGAGTCACTTGGGCATACAGATTTATTCTCTTGCATTTCTAACACCACAAAAAGTGATGACTTTACTAACCCTGCCACGCACAGAGAGTGATACCAGAATGATACCTAACCAGAACGGTTTCTACAGTGGGCCACACGACTGACTCACTTGGATGCTTGACAAGTGAGTGTGGAGTCAGATTTATGTAAGTCAAGGCCTTACCCTACAGCTGTGATTCCCAGCCTGCGCTACACCTACCTTATTGATGCACCGATCGCTCTGTCAAGGGGAACATCAGCAGCTGCTGATTATCCCCGGTAAATGCTTGCCATCACAGTAGGTGACTCTACATAGACAATTACTACTTTTGCATGCTCAATTAACTCAGACAGCTAGGTAATGGCAATCCAATAGCAACTGCCTTTTGGGGTATGGGAGGTACAGAAGGAAATTATATCAGCTGGTATGCATCTGGTAGAGGAGAGGGTGAAAAGTTGTAGGAAAAGAAAGAAAGGGATGTAGATATCTCTTGACCTGTCAAGAGCCACCTACAGAGCCAGAAGTTGCTGCTATTGCTGCTGTCAGTGGTAATTACCTCTTTTAGCCTCTGTTGTTGTGGTATCCACGCACTCTATAACCATAAAGTGGTTTGCTAAAGGGTTTTTTATGCAGATATATCAGTCCCAATTTGAATATCGTATAAAATAAGGTACTTCCTTAAGACTGACCTTCATCATTTTTTAAAATGACCATGTTATCACAGAGTGCATAGCACCAGAAATGCTCTTCTGTCAAAAAAACATGCACTTGGCAACACCATTATGATGACGTCCTTCTTTACTTGACAAAATTCATCTTTTAAAATGCTGCTATTTGAGTGCAAGGCATGACTGTTCTGTTTTGTCAGCTAGGAACTCACCACAATTTTCATGCTGTATCTCTGATAAAAGCTTCTAAATACACTGAAAGAATGACTTATTGGAAGCATAGACATTTCAGTTTTGTTTTATGTAAGACCACAAAACTTAGTTGAACTCTAGCGGTTATTACCAAGATAAAAGACATGTGCCCATAAAAGAATTTGCCAAAAAGTGAACCTTGAGAACCTAACTGATACAGTAAACAGGTACAATGCAAAGTCTAGTTTTTCCACACCCTGCACCCATGTTATGGGTGCTTTCAGGTGTCTTATCATTGTCATTGTATGCCTCCATAATTTCCGGCTATTTGGAATAAAAAAATTAAATTGCAATTTTCTAGTGAGATTCAGTCCTTGTGCTTCCTTGAGATCACTGTTATGCAGCTGGATATGAAGACAATAGGCATGATAGGAGAAGATCAGATCAATGTGGATGAGAAAGAAATTCAGAAACATTCAGCCACTGAAGTTCCCCTTGCTGTGCCTACAGAATTTTCCCTCCCGTTTCTCTTCATTCAGCTCCCATTTTCCCTTGTCCGAGGCTCCAAACTGATGCACAGAATTTTGTCCATTTTCTGCTCCTCCATTTCCCAGCAAACTATCGCTGCCAGATACTCACAGCTGCCTCTGCTTTTTCTGGAGCAGCAGGTATTTGTCTCCAGAGCATGAAGCATGACTGCTCACAAGGATATCTCCGGTGTTTCATACTTTATGGGCGGGGCAGTTTCTATCACAAAGCAGCAGCAGCTCTGCATCCCCAGTCCCCAGGGCAAAGGTGTGAGCATGCAGCAGCACCCAACAGCACCCGGGGAGCGAGTTAGATACGTGCCAGAGGAGATACCATGCTCTACGCAGACCTCCATTGCATTCAGCACAGCTTCTGCAACTCCACGAGCCAGACACGATTTGGACACTACCTGGTTGATTCAGCACCAGAGCTAAGTAAACTGTTTGCATCCAAAAACATAATAAATCCATCCCTTTTTCCCATTCATAAATTATTTTTAAGCTCTGCATTTTATCAATTTGGTTTACTTGTCAGAAATTCACTGTAACTCTTTACTGAAGCGTATGCCATTCGTGTTGTACCTAACTCACATGAAATTATTTCTATCACCAGATCAACTCTCTGAAACCTTTAATCAACAGGCAGTGGAACTGAAACAGTCATCTCAAGTGGGATCTTTGAGCAAAGACAGACTTACACACGCATACACAAAACAGCAGCCAACGTTTGCTTGTGTGCGTGGCCTGGGGCAGCAGTTTTCATTTGTGAAACCCAATGGTACACAAGAGATAGGAAAGCAGATGTGCCGTGAAGTTTCCAGCATCAGCAGAGCACCCTCAGCGATCAGTCCACCCCAGGGGCGCTGACGCCGAACTGATGTTGGATTTATTTCACATTCCAGAATAGTAGCAATAATCCTAAATTTTGTAGGTCTATACTGGACTTCAGCGCCTGACAGTCATTTGTCAGCTGCAGTCTTGCTCCACATGCACTCAGCCCCTGCAATATTTTAGCATGTTGCCTTTTGGCAGGATTGGTGTACTGGACGTCCCCTGAGAAAGCCATAGGAAATACATACTGGTCTTGTGGTTAATTTAACAAAGCTCTTGATGTCATTATTATTTAGTGGAAATGTAGCCAAACACTTATTGGGCAGCCAAAATTTAAATAAATTCCCATGTTCTTAAGTGGTCATTTTGAATGTTTGACATAAAATGCACATCTCTGTTTAAGACACATGGCATACGCAGATGAACTTACACACCACTGTGGGTTTCAACATGCGGAAATGATTTGCAACTCTGCTTTAAAGTTGCTGGCTTCCAAAACTAATGATGATAAGTAAAGTGAGATCTGGAACAAATTAATATATTTCCCAATAACCTGTGGGTTTCTTCAGGACTGCTCATAGTACTTAACGGGCGGCCAGAGCTTCCCATAACAATAACAAAACGTAAAAGAAGAAAAAAAACTATGAATATTGATAAGGTGCAAAGTCAGGCACTTAAAATTTAGGAAGTATAAAAATAAGGTTCCCTGTGTGATGTTAATTTGAGACCCTCATATACATTTATTCTGATACAAACCTGGTATTGAACTTGTTTCCACAGGATACTTGTGCAGCCAGGACAGACTGGGAAGCAGGCAAGCCGAAGCCGAAGCAAAGTGCAAGTGCTGCTTTCCAAGTAGGACACAGCTGGCTGTCAGCAAATCCACACCAATGCCAGCTTCTCTGCCGCAGAGCGAGAGGAGCCCTGAGGACCTACCAGAGGCACAACTGACCGAGATGCGTGTGTTTGTGCAGAGACACTGGCCGTGCAGAAAACAAGTTAACTCCTCCATTTCCCACCTTTCCCAGGAGACCCTTAAGAGCAGATGTAACCCAGCTGGGTTGCCCAGGAGGGGCAGTCTCATCCTGCTGCCT
This sequence comes from Anarhynchus alexandrinus, assembly GCA_008711295.1. Taxonomy (NCBI): domain Eukaryota; kingdom Metazoa; phylum Chordata; class Aves; order Charadriiformes; family Charadriidae; genus Anarhynchus; species Anarhynchus alexandrinus. The sequence goes on along the minus strand of VUYV01000147.1, from coordinate 2,053,693 downwards.
CCTTCCCTACCCTGTAAACCCCCAACTGGGTTTTTCACCCGAGCTGGGGGACAGACAGACAGACCCCTGCCTGCGGCCAGCAGCCCCTTGAAAAAGGAGGGATACCAGGAACAGGCGGCCACAGTTGTTCCAGGGGTTCATACATTTCCTTGGCCATCACCTTTCTAACCCAGGCATCTGCAGGGAAGCACCAGGGCGGCTGGGACTGTCGTGGCCCCATCCCCGTGGTGGGAGAGGAGCTGCCCAAAGCTGGGCACCTCCCGGGCACATCCCAGGATGTACCTCTTGTGCATCCATGAGAAACACATTTCCCCAAGGCACAGTGTGGGTCACACCTCGCAGAGATCCTCAAACCACTTCTAAACGAGCTACTGCAGGGAGGGGGGGTTGATCCCGCATTAATGCAGTACTGCGCCCAGCCTAATGAGCTCTGTTTCTTAATCTGTAAGGCCACTTTATCATTCCTTTCCCCCTCTGAGTTATTCTCTGTGTGGCTGTTATATATTGGCCCTTTTTATTACAGCAATTTAAAATGGAGAGAAAAGACTTTACAATTTGCACCCATTTTATTTTCCAGAAAAAAAAAAACACAAAACAAAACAAAGACCAGCTCTGCCATTCAGCTTGTCCGGTTTTGTACTTGGGCACTACAATGGTTCCCATTAACAGCTGTAATATTTTTTATAGGAGGTAACTGGAAGTTCAGAGACACTGAGTGACCTCTCCACGCAGGAAGAAACAAAAGCCTTTATTTCCAGCTTCCTCTTCTAACAGCAAAGCTGCTCTCCCACCCTCCCTACGGTTTACTGAAAATTGTTCCTTCTCTTTAAAATGTTTACTCCAAAATACCACAATTGTGTCTCAGGTTCCCGCAAAGCTCAGAGTAGCAATACAACAGACCCCAAATCTGTCAACATGGCTTCACCTCAGTGTTGCTGCCGTTGCCAAGGTTTGGATCAACACACCTTGTAAAGGAGGCAACCATGAGCTGTGGGTGACAAACCAGAGATTTGTGGAGATACAGGGACTAAGCTTTAAAATTGCAACCTAGGGCGTGAAGAGTTAAAAAAACCCCAAAACTTTCAGAATTACCCCATACCTGAAATTTCAGAGTATTTCTTTCAGACAGTCTCACTCAAATAATGCAGTTGCTTATGACTCAAATTTTCCTCAGCCTCCACATTCCTAAGTACTCAGCTGACTTCACTATTTTTTAATGTAAAGCCAGCTCAAGGCTTCTCAGCAGTGTAGGCCAAATGCAGTTTTGGAAATGGTGGCAGAATGGGTTCAGGATGGGGAGGACAAAAAATGAGGGGGTTTGGGGTACGGTGAAAAACCAGAACAGCCTTTCTTGCTCTACGAGAAGTGTGGTTCAAGCAATTTGAGTCTGTTCAGAGTCTGATTCCAGGAAAGAGGTTTTTTAAACCTTCCAGTTGCTAAAGAGGAGAGAGAAAAGATTTCTGCCTCTTGGGTGGGGAGTGCTTAAAAAGGGACACATAGAGCTGTTCCCCATCTGGAAGTGGCTATTCACCTATGAGGAACTGCAGGGCACAGGCTTTCACTGCTCACTGGGTTGANGTTCAGGATGGGGAGGACAAAAAATGAGGGGGTTTGGGGTACGGTGAAAAACCAGAACAGCCTTTCTTGCTCTACGAGAAGTGTGGTTCAAGCAATTTGAGTCTGTTCAGAGTCTGATTCCAGGAAAGAGGTTTTTTAAACCTTCCAGTTGCTAAAGAGGAGAGAGAAAAGATTTCTGCCTCTTGGGTGGGGAGTGCTTAAAAAGGGACACATAGAGCTGTTCCCCATCTGGAAGTGGCTATTCACCTATGAGGAACTGCAGGGCACAGGCTTTCACTGCTCACTGGGTTGAATTTCCTGACCTTTTGCTAAGAGTGGCAGCCACGTTTTTGTGGCAATCACTGCCCTGGCACAGGGGTGGTGCTGCCAGGGCCAGGGCTCCCCAGGGGTGAAACAGGGGACTACAGTCACTCCAACTCCTCACAGGGTAAGTGATGGGAGGCTCTGCCTCTTGAAGGAATAGCTCACCAAGGCCAAATCTGCAAGACAAGCAGTGCCATAGTGTGTTCCTGAGCACTGCGTTTTGGTCAGAATTTTGGGTTGGGGTTTTTTTTTAGTCTTTTACATCTTTTACAACCAAATTAATCTGTTTTGTCCTCCCTCTTGATGCAGCTACATGCTGGTTTTGGTCACCAGCTTGTGTACATAGGTATGGTGCTAGATGTTTCTTCCACAGACTGACTAGTCTGCTCCCACCTCTACGTGATTCTCAGAGGGACATGAATGTGATACTCAGTACTCAGCTGGGGCAGCCCTCTGAGTCCCAGTCACCCTCCTGACTTGTTATGGGAAAGCTTCATAACAGGATAATTACTGGCAGTCTGTTTGCAGAAGAGAGACGTAATGGCTAAGCTCCTTTACACTGGTTACCACCTACAGCAACGTCTTCAGCAATAGCCTCCAGCAAGTTCAGTGGCTTTGCTGAGAACTGATAATGTCCGTGACATCTGCTAAGCATCTACCTGGAGCCCAAGCCCTGCTTTTTGAAAGCTGTTCATGGATAACTGCGAAGGCATGGCTTAGAGGGACTCGCGGTGTGAAGGTGTATGTGGCCCCGAACACAGGAACAGCAGCAATGGCAATGTTTCACAATGCATGGTACAAACGTATGTTACACCCATTCTTTTCTCCATCAGAGGCTTTTTAATCTGCCTTTTTGGGAACACGGTGACCAAGATGACGCCGTGTTCATGTGCATTTAGCAATGCCAGAGAGATGGAGGGAGGCTCAGTTATGAACCGGTGTATCTACTTACACCTACTGAGTGCTTGCCCGTAGGGACTGCCTATTTCAAAGACTGCTGGTCACTGGTAAGTAATCTGTCTGCTGCCTTTTCTCCTGGCTTCATTCTGTGTAATATTCAGGTTAACAATGTGTTAAGAGCTCCGGGTTGATTTAGCCAGCTCTTTCAGTGAATCTGCAAACTGTATCATTTTAGCATGTCTCAGCTTCCTGTTACAATTTAGGATTAAAGATGTTGATTTACTTCGTGAAAACTGCAAACTCAACCAACTTTTGCTTGTTGTGGATGTAACCTGCCCCAGTGTCCCATCACTCCGGTACTACAAACCATCGTGTGGGAAAGCAGGAAGGAACTCACTTGGCGGCTGACTGCTAGTCCCTTTCTTAACACCATGAGGAACAATGTGATGTCCCCCAGTTGGCAGAAAAAAAGCAAAGTTGGTCCGTTTCCTTTGTCAAATGTGTTTGTACTGTTTCTGCTGCCCCAGGAAACTCAGGTTTCCAGGATCACCAGAAATTGCTCGGTGAATCATCACAGATCTACAGATCCGTAGCTGCTTCTGAATAAAGGTGCCCTTCATGCACTATATACAGGTGGAACTTCTCAAGAGGCTTATGCAAGACTCCAAGTCCTTTGCTCATGTCACAAAGTTTTAATGAGGTTAAAGATTAAATTTTGCATAGCACTAATACGAGCAAATATTTATCATTCTGAGCTGAACTAACATGTAACTGTGCCTACCCCAGTTCAACAAGGATTTTAATCTGCTGCCTGCTTAAAGCAAGCCATAGGCTTAAACAGCTTGCTGAATAAAAGCCAAAGGGAAGAGACGTTGAAAGAAAAGGTTAGTCAGTCATAAACAATTGCATAAAGTTTTCAAACAAACTTTAAAATTGTTTTCCTTTTAATTCTGATGCCTTACTGTTCCTTAATTGGTATTGCTTTCCCAGCAGAATCTCAGTGCAGTTCTCAGCTTTACAATAGAAAAGAAAGAAAACTGAAACAAAAGTATAGTTTCCCATTTAATTGAGTACCAGTTTTTAATGGGTGGAGTCAGGTCCAAACACAGATTTCTCAGACAGACTCCGAGTTGTTTATTTGCATCTCTAGAAAGCCTTGAGCTGTTCTGTGAACGTTTTATCTTATATGAATTAAATGAGAATCAATCATTTCCATATAATTTCAAATGATACAGGGAGCACACAGGGGTCTTGTAAACATAGAAAAACATTACAACATCTGTTATTATTAATGCTCTTTACTTTCTGCCAAGTTTATCCATGGTCCTGTTGAGTGAGGAAATCCCTCCTCGCTGGTACAGAAATCAGATGATCAGAGTCGGGCTCACCAGGGAAGAGCGACACAAAGATTCTGACTCATTTCAGGACAGTGCAAAGGACTTGTTCATACTCCTCGTACTGAAGAAGAAGAGGAGTGAAGGAGCTTTTGCCTGTGAACATGACTGAAAGGACTGAGTGTCATATGAATCTCCTTACCAATGTGTTGCGATCTCGGGGGACACCTTCATGTTGGTGGATTTAATGGCATGCAGTGAAAGTTCATTATTCACTTTCAGTGGCTTGTAAAGAGAGGCACCATGTCCTGCATCACCCAGGTTCTCTTTGCCCAACATGCTGCAATTGCATATATTTAGCCCAGAGAGATCAGTGTTCAAGTACCCCCTCAGTGGGGATGTTTCAGGCAAGAAAAGTATTTTTTCTGGGTTGAATACCAAAAAATGGTAAAGACCAAGTAGGGAATAATAGTAATAGTGCAAAATACCATGGCCGAAGTGAGACTGGCAAGCTATTTCCACGTTAATATACAGAAATCTAGGCTGTAGCATGTCATGCTAACATCTGGAGGAATGAACTGCAAAGTCTGAGCCTCATGTTTCTGAAGGCTCACAAAATGTTTTCTGTGACATTGATAAAGATTAGGAGAAAAAAAAAAGATCTTCTCACTGAAATCTCCAGGAAAAAAATACTTTCAACACAAAAAAATGATTTCCCACAATCTAAATCAGTTCAGACTTATCCCAGAGGGAGCTGCTCATCCTTTCTGCCTATTTCCACCCCATTTGTTTTATGCCATCTCTTTCTAATACAACCAGGGAAACTGATCAAACACATTCTATACATACCACCCAGCCCACAGTCTCAGCATCCCAGCTGTATTCCTAACCTCACAAATTCACAGTGAAACCATCTCCACGGTTTCAAAAGCATAGCAGCTTTCATGAAGGGGGGCAGTGGGAGCTCTCTTAATTAGCCAGCTTCTTTGTGCATTTCTAGACACGTCTCCCTCTTTGTTCACCTTCAAGAATTTAATGCCAGGGTAGGGAGAGAAGATTTCTCCTCCGTAAAGTAGCATCACATTCTTTTGGGTCTTCTTTTTTTTTCCTAGCAAAGTTTTGGCACTCAGAAAAACAGCTGGGGCCAAGCACCCAAATGGAAAGAGGTGAATTTTAACCAGTCTGCACATTTATTAAGCAATAATAGTGGAAAATTTGGAAGCCCAGCCAATTAGGTGAGCATTTCATCACCAGGAAGTCCTACACGTGTTGTCCCTGCAACTCTGGCAGGGGGAAATTCAAACACAAAGCCGTCATTAATGTAACTCAACCATTTCTGGAAGTAAAACAAAATGAAATTCTGTCTTGATGGCTTAATTTTTTTAATTCTTCCTCTTGAGACATAAATTACTGACCTGACAGTCACTTTCTAGGTGAAGCTGAATGCAGGAAAAGCAGCAGGACTGTGAATTTTCTTACCAGTGCTAAAGCACAGGTCTATACAGAGAAAAGAGTTGAGGATAAAATCATGGAAAGGTGGGTTCCAACTTTATTGTATTCCTGATTTCATTACCAAAGGTTAGAAGCAAGGAAATCACGTGATGCCCCGGCACATTCAACCTGGGCTGAGAGGTCCTCAGACAACGAATCACTGAAGGATGTGCCTAATCTACACACAGCCAGTTTTTCTAAGGAGATCAAACGTGAATCAAGTTACAGAACAATTAAAATTGTCATTACTATTTCTCTCTGTCTAGGAATAATAAGGTTTGAAAACTAAGATTCTCCATTAAAATTTGCATGATTTCCAAAATCTGAAGTAGTGCATGTCTGGATAAAAAACAGCTGTTAATTTAAGTTTGTAGATTCTGAGAATTCTTCCGTCTTATAGGCTGCAATATTTCTGTAACTGGAGAACTGAAATGTAAAGGTTAAATTCTGGGCATTGTCTAGTTTTTAGTATTATGCATTATCATGATGGCTTAAAAGCAAGACGAAAATATGAAAGAAATGAAGAATTTTAAAGAACCCCAAAAGTGGATCTCCTCCTGAAGGCAAGGCAGCTACCAACATCAAACTATCTCTAGATGTTTCCTCATGGCTATGAAGAGGCTGTATTCCCTACTAAGTAAATTATATTCCCTACTAAGTAAATTATATTTAAAGAATTTCATACTAAGCCACTGCAATATGAAGGAACATAAACTAATTCTGGCCTCTACCTCAGCTCCACCTCCCTTTGAAACCTCCCTGGGCTGGTACTGGCAAAGCATTCTGTTCCATCTCACCAGTCTCCTCAGCAATTTCCCCTTTGAAACCCTTGCAGATCTTTCCTGATGATTTAACTAAAACACACCTTTCCTGCAAGAAAGGAAGCGATGATCTAATTAAAGGCTACTTACCTTTTCAGTACATGCATATGTGTGCATTGCACATCTTACTGCATGTGTGTTCTACCTCCCTTCTCAGCAACAGCAAAGTTTAAGGGGGTGGGCATTACCTGGAAATACATCAGCACTGCTTTACAGAACTACAGTCATAAACTACATCCATGTCTGAAACAACTGTAAAACTCTCACTGTGAGACATTTTCTATTCTATTTTTCCCACATAAAATAAGGTCTTACTTTTATATAAAAAGTTTGAACAACACTTACATGTGTTAAATTTGGCATACAGTACACAATCTTATGAGTTTATAAGGTACCATTCCAAAAGTGACATTTTGGACATTTTAGAGTTTTTATGCCAGTGAACCAGTAAAATGACCACAAATACATATAGTTAAAGCAAAAAGTGAAGCAGGTATAATATGTGCACATTCGTGAAGCCCAAGGGGCAAGGGGTCTCCTCATCCTCAAACTATTAATTTTTGCAAATCAGCATCTTAATCCACATTTTCATTTAATTGTAGTTAATATTTAGCTGTTAGGCTGTGTGCTGCAGGGAAGGGGCTGAGAAAAGATCCACAGGAATATATTCACAGTAAAGTTCAAACAACTAATCACATCTGTTCCCCCTGGAGTCTGCTGTTCATGGAAACTTAACGTAGTCCCAAGCCTCATCTCTCCACCATTCTGTTGAGCAAAGGTCATAGACTTTGCATTCACCATGGAAAAAAGAGGTTCAATTGACTATTTTGGCCAGCTAGTCATCCTCATGTCTTTTCAATGTAATATCTAACAAGTTGATGCTATTTAACAAAAATTTAATTCATTAACACATTAGTCAATATACAAATATTTTTTTGTTATTAATTTCTTGTTCTTTTACCCAGGCATAAAGTGATCAAACTAAATGTCAGATGTTTTTTCTTGTTGCTGTACTTTCTGAGCTGCTTTTTTAACTACCATTTTCTGTAGATAATTGGGTAAAAGGAGATGCTTCTGTAATTATTGTCTTTTCGGATGGTGTCTTTTATGTATCCTTATTAGAGCATTTCCGCTGTTTGAAGGGACTGTGGCCGTCCCCCCTATTGAAGAGTTGTACTCCAAGAAAACAATGGAAAACACAGTTCTACAACAGCCACGCATGGACTTCCCTTTATTTGTCTGAATAGGGTTTGGGCTGCACGATCCTGGAGGATAATTTTGTGACTTTTGGACATAGCCTCAGTGTCCTGACTAAGCACAGCAGACTGTGGGGCACAGCTCAGTCGTATCTGTGCTAGCAGACAGCGGTTCTGCTCCTGCTTCTGATGCAGTCACTGAGACTTTTGCCATGAACTCATACTACTGTAATTCAGATGTGCTACTGAAATAAATGTGATGTATATTTTCCATGATATGATTGCTGGATTTTCTGGTCAATGAAAGCAGCCTGCTCAGCACGATCAACAGTGTGATGATTAATGTCAATAAGCAACTCTTCCTGGCATCTGCTCCCTGCCTCTAACATAAAATTAAAGAAAAAAAAAAAAGGCAGTCCCATCGATTTGCTGCCTTCAGCTGTATTTAGACTAAGAATACACAACTGCATGGAGCTGAAGCCATGTATTGTGCCTAACCAGAAACTGGCAGAGGGAACGCTTGTTATGAGGAGTGTGTCAGACCTGCCATGAATGTGGCCCTGGGTCAAGGTGCAGAGTTTGGCAGTAGCTCTGTGCACATCACCTGTGAAAGCCCCTCCGCCATCACTCTGCCAGTGCCTCACAAGACAGCTGAAGTAGACCCAAGCCTCACAGCACAGCAGAAAAAGGCTCAAAACATAACAGAGAGAAAAGTTTGTGCATGGGAGCACTTGAATTGGCACAATTATAGCAAAACAGCCAGAGTGCCAACCAGGGTTTTGGTGTGCATCGGGCAGCCCAAGTGCCAGCCCTGTGGAGGAAAGCACAACAGCAGCCCTGGGCTGGGACTCTGCCACCGAGGGAGAGCTTCAGAACAGAGAAGCTCCTGGGGAACTTCCCATGGGTTCCTGGCTCCCCCCGCTCCCTTCCAGCTAGCTCCCAGTACACCCACACTGACCCTCAACGTTTTGGCAAGTGTGGGACATCTTCTCTTTTTCCATCCTAGCTGAGCCTGGTAACCAACCAGTGGGTTGCACCTCCAAAACAAGGATGGTCCCTTGCACTCCAGCTCCTCTCCTATCTCGTTTTCCCCTGGTTTTGATGCCACCCTTAGAGACACTGCTAAACAGATCAGATCCCCGCACCACAGGGAGCAAAGATGGGCATCTCTCATTCTCCATTGTTTTGAAGCAGGAAACGGCTGCAGAAAAGCCTCTTCTCGGCGCACCCGGGCTGATGACATGGGACTGGTGGGATCCCTTCTGGTCAGAATGTAACCCTCACTGGAACAATCAGCAATTTGGACATCCGAAAATTATTTTATTAAACAGCAGTTGTTAATCAGTAGGAGGTCTTTTTCCACAGTCATTCTTTAAAGCCCAAACATTTCCATGTTTCCTGTAATACTTGTGCTTAGTCACACATTGACAAATACAAGGAAAAAAACTCAGATCTGTATGACAGATTTTTGGAACTGCCAAAATAATCTCTTTGAATTTTGCAGTCACTTGACAGCAGGAGTCCAGGAGGAGAGTGTTGAAAACAAAAACTTGTATTTATTCACTGGAGTTTTTACTGCATTTCTCTCCCAGAAAATTCTATCTATCATATTCTGCTAAAAACACATTATCAAATAAACAGACCACAGACCCTGTTAAAGGTTATAAGTTGCTAAGTCCACTTTTTGCTACCCAGCCTGTAAGTCTGACAGAGAAAGAAGGGATGGTCCTTTGCAGATCAGCCAGAACTTAACACACTCAGGTATGGAGACCAAAGGCTCTGCCAGAGGACATCTTCCGCAGAGCATCCCGCCATCTTGCAACTTGCACACTCATATGAGCAAAAAAGTATCCAGCTGAGTCTGGCCTCCCTTGCTGTAATGTATCCCTAGGTCAAAATGCCCAAAAATCTAAATACTTGAGAAGTATTAAGTACTATAATTGAGAGTTATTAGTATTACTCTTTAAATACTTAGAGAATAATGGTGCTGGTTGGTGTCACCCATCCATGAAACTTTCCTCTTCCACGCCAGACTGTCAGGAGGCTGGCAGTGGGTGTTCTTCAGAGTACTGCCCAGGCAAAGAGCAGGTCTGCTCATTCATTTTTTTATGGTCATCCCAAAAGGCCATGCCTTCAACAGAAGCGAAGGTGAATGTTCCCTCCCACATCCATCAATTTCGAGGCACGGACGGAACAAGCACTGCATCTCTAAGTAGTTTTTGAAAGAAAGAGGTAAGCCTGGTTGTTTTTCAAAGGTCTGGCTTAGCACAGAGCTGGGACTGGGCGTAGGCAGCTGAGGAGGGCCATAGCCTGCTGAGGACAACAGCCCTGTGGTCTGCTCTGCTGGTGGCACAGGCCTGAGAATCTGGGTTTGCTGCTTGACCTTGTATGACCAGCTCCTGCTGGTGGGATCCTCCCTCCTTCTTTCACCAGGCATGCACCCATGAGCAGGAGCAGCAGGCTGGGCTCTCCCCCAGCTCTCTGCCTCAGATTTGCCCTTTCCTTCTCCCCGTTCCCTTTCCAGGGCAAGTCCACTCTCTCCATCCCTCACCTCAGACCAGGCTGGCTGTGTTGCTGAGAACCTTGAGCATGGGATGCTTTGGTGTCTACCTCCAGGGCAGAGCTTCAGGCTGTGTCCCACAGCAACCCTGCATCAGTATCAGAGATCCAGAAAGGCCTGGGGCTTCAACGTACCCATAGTGTGTCCTACTAGCCTGCTAAGCAACACATAAACATCATTTACATCTGCTATACATGCCACTACACATCCCAGAGTGTCACTGCTGTTCATAGGTACTTCACTCTCCCCATGACATGCCTGCATGTCGTTGGGAGCCCAACTCAAAGGCATGAGTTTTGCCAGCCAGTGCCAAGAGTCAAAACTTCAGCGTCTCATTGTGAATCTATTTCTCAGCCCATCCCATGCCCATCTGCATAATACAAATAATATTTTTCACCAGATAAAATGCTTCTGCAGTTTGGAGGAATACTGTGAATATAAAGCACGTTAAAGTCCATGAGGTGCTTAATTCTTTGTGTCTTTGGGATCATTTTGCTATGATGGAGTTATAGGTGCTATAGGGAAATAAGCCGCCCTGCTCATCACCTTCACAGCATACTCTGAGGTGGCCTTTGCAAACGAAGTGAAAAATAAGACTCTCCAACAAATATGGACTGCGAATTAAGACTTTAGAAAATCACATATATTGCCTCACAATAAAGACAGTATTTATGCTAAAGATTAAATTATGCTAAATTAAATTTGGCCAGGTAAACACACTGAAGGCTATGATGGGGTAAAGCCATGGGGAGAAGTCTCCTGAAGAAGCAAGTAACAGTAGCTGGATGTGTGTGATGGGTGCAGCTGGGCACCACCAAACCCTCGTGGTGACCTCAGCAGGAAGAGTAAGTAGACCCAGCATTTTCCATGCAGCAGAGAACAATTTTTTTCACTTTGCAGCTTTCTCCTGAGGCTCCCAAGAGAGCAATTCTTCTTTTTTCCAGACTGTTTCCAACTGCCATAGAGCTTCCCCCCAAATCCCTGTAACTCCTGCCTTATCAATACCAGAAAGGAAGGAAACATAAAATGTTCAGAGTGACAGGTTCAACTGTTTTTCTTCTTAACTAAAAATGTGGGAAATCTGTGGTGGCAGGAGAAAGAGGTGAAAACACGTCAGCGCAGAAAGGTGACGCGTCTTTGCAAGCCTCCTGCCTCTCGCTCCCCTTCCAGAGGCACAACCGGCCATGAACATGGATGGCACCGGAGCGGCTGTCGCAGATCCCCCGGTTTGCCCTGTTACGTCATCCAGCAGTTCCTCTCGGCGCAGACCCCTTTTAATCAGCGATACAGGGAAGATTAGATCTGAGCTGATACAATGGCTCATGGCGGGAAAAGGTTTGTTTTGCTCCTGCCTGTCAGTGAGATGTGCCATGGCCATGGGACTACTGCATCTGCATAAGAGCGGCCATGCTGAGCTCCCACGATGCACAAAACTCATGTACTGAATTTTCCCTCTTTGCCTCCAGCCATCCCTGTTCTGCCTCTTGCTAAGTCAATTAATATCTACCATACTAGCAGTAAAGGGCCCTTGGGAAAAAGGAAACCAGGGAGTAGGCTGGTTGTTCCCGATCTAGGCTCACCCTGTGCCAATACAGCATATTTTCTAGAGTGTTTTTTACAATTCAGTTTAAATGACTCAGCTGAGGGGTTTTGTATAACTTCTGACCGCAGCCTAACAGTTCTCGCAGGAGGTAATATTTCCTAGTGTTTGGCATGAGCTTTCATCCTTTTCATCTTAGCACTTGTGCTCCTTCAGCAGTCCTTACCCACTTCTTTCGTTTCCTCGTGCTTACAGCCTACAACTTTGGAAGTGGTTACTGGATCCCTCAGCTTCCACCAAGCCCTTCACCACGCAGCATAATATATCACATTCATTACTGTTATGCAAGTACCTAGACAGACAGGCTTTATCTAGCTGTTTTAATCTTTCCTATAAAGCAGTCCTTAAAGTCCAACAGCGGTTTGAGTTATTTTATGTGAATTCCCTCCAGTTTGTCAACATCAATCTGCAATGCTCTGATCTTTGAATAACTGGATTGTCGCAGTACTGACGAGGTGTGGCCATTTTCTTTTTGATAAGTAACCAACTACGCATTTGTTGTATTTTACTAATTGCACTTAATTCTACCTCTGTTTTCTCTCCATATTACACTTTTTGTGGTATGCAGCACCAAACACAATCGGATTCCTCAGTCTGTCAGCAGCAAAGGTAATTGCCGTAAATATTTAAAACACAGCAAACCCTGATATATGAAACGATTAAAATCCTTTTAAAAGCATCCTCTCTCTAAACCCGTCTCCTGGTAAACTGAATTTAAGCAGGCGAATCAAAACATTGCCTTTCATTTCTGCCAATGTGAAATATTCCTCCTCTCTGCTCGATGTTCTTGCTCCTCACAGAGTGAGTAGATATTTGATTAGGTACAGATTTAAACACAAAAAAGATTTTCCAAGCCTCAGTTCCAAGTTCCAAGCAATTACCCATTTTCTGGGTGTAACTCACTGCAGGGTCGCCCAACTGGAGAGCAGAACAGAGGAGACTCTTTACAAAGAAAAAGAAAAATGTATTCCAAGTGTTTCACCTCACAAGGAATTCTTGAAAAATGTGCTTCCCCCCAGAGCCCTGGAGTTGTTTGTCTCATTTGAGGGCTAAGTATTTTCCTCTCGCTAGCAGACTGGCAAAGAGGTGGAGGGCTCAAGCTGCACAGTGAGCCAAGAGCTGTCCCGAGCTGACACTGGATTTGCACAGGAGCTCCTGAGGGCTCCACTTTTGTCACCTAAGAGTGCTGTCTGCCACACACTGGACCCTTGCACTCGACCTCAGGTAGAGCAAGCAGGATGTACTCACCTTGTCTGCTCTCCAGCAGCACTGGCAGCAAAATAACTTTGCAATCAGGGCAAAAAGTCTCAGCCACATACCCAAGTCTGCCCCTAAAGCAGCCTTTCTAAGAGGGAATACAGTTGTTAAGGCTGGTGGTCTTCTGGTGACCCTGCAACGCTGTCTCTGAGAAGCCCCCCTGGAGAGAATAAGAGCTAGTATTGGTCCCCCAGGTCTCAGATAATCAAGATTAACTGTGATATTTTTTTTTTTATGCTAAAACCAAGTCTAGAACAAGAAGCTAACTAACTAGCTCCGACTAGATGACACCAAGTGGTCATAGAAAAATTTACATTTATTATTACTGGAACACTTTGCAAAACTTTCACCCTTTGAACTGGAGTTTTGCAGCTTTGCCATTTGAACAATTTTATTTTTTATGTGGGAGCCACTAAGTCTGGGTATTTTGACTCTAGGAAGAGCGCTCAAACTGTTAAAAAATACAAGGAAAATATTTCAACATAAATTGCTACCATACTCAAAGGCTGACTTATATATTAACAAGATGCATATTTTTAAGCAACAGTTATTAATTAATTAATGATTCATGAAGTGATTAATAACTAGGCTATGCAGTGGTGCTAATATAGAAGTTCCTATTACTAAAACATCAGAGGTCTTTGGATAAGGCATTGCCCGGACTACACAAACATACTGAAGCATAAAACAGCAGCAGATCGGTTACACCATTATTTCAGAACAAATGCTTGTCACACCCTATGCTCCTAGGTTCATAATATCTCTTACAAGAGATAGTTGAACATATCTTTACTGGACAAGATGTGTTTCCTGGTGTAGGAAGAGATGCCGGTGCTGCACGTTCTCACCCATTGTGATTTTGTGTATGATGTAGAGACACGTGAGCAAGTATCAAAACGTATTTTTAAAAGTTAGTCATCTGCTGCAACATGTCGTGTTAGGATGTTTTCTTTTCCCTCTTAGATGATTCTGTGAAATACTTCCCTACTTGTTTTGCCAGCAACCATGAAACCCCAGCAAAACATCAGAAGTCCAGCCAACCCAAGACTGCAAAACCGGCTACACTAAAAATTAACTCAACAGGTTCCTCCATTGTTTTTGAAGGGCTTAAATTCTCCCCCACTAAAGAGTCTGAACCTGTGTGGGCACACGTGAAAAAGGAGAGGGGTGGTGATGCAAAAGCAAATGCTCTCTACGCCCACAAGGAAGAGCAAGGTGAGAAGCAGGTGTGTGGGCAAAGATGTGTGGACACACAGTCTTTGTACCACCACTGTCCATAGCAATGAAATTCTGTTCTCCTTCTACACAGAGTTATCATCCTCTCTAAACATTTCCCAGGTTGACTCTCATTCCTGTACAAGGCATGTGCTGAAATAAAAAACCTGTGACTTGAAGAGAAAGCAAGAACAACGTGAAACACGCAACGGAAGGCAACCTGTGTCGTCCTCCTTCTTCCTGAGCTTTCAGAGGAGGCTACATGGCCTGCTTCTGTCACTGACGCCACAGCAACTGGCTGTACCGTGAGGATTTGCCCCCCCGCTACCCATGCAGGCCTGCCCCACAGGTGCACGGACATTTGACCAGCTAAGCTATGGTGGACACTTTATAGACTTGCTATGTTACAAATATTTTGTGCCCCTCCATTTGCTGGAAGGCACCCCTGTTTCTCATGGTTTGCCTTGCACCTTGGGCTGTGTCTCCTGAGCTCTCCAGCTTGCTTTCTGTGATGCCCATGTCCTCACCGCTATTGCCGCGTCTTCTAAATTTTAAATAATCTTATACGGTCCCTTTAGCATCACTCTAGTAGCCTGCTTACTTCCCATTTAAGATCAGTACAGAAGAAATCAATGGACCAAACAACAATTCCCTCAGGCACTTCTCTCTAGACTGTAATGCATTGCCGGCATCTCCTCTTTGCGTGTGGTCTGTTAGCTCTCTTTCTCTCTTTGTAGCAGTGGTTTTATCTGAGATTATTTTAATTAGCAGAAAGTTTCGATTTCTGGAGAAACTCTACTTGGAAGAGGGGTCCTCAAAATCCAAATACGTATTACTTGTGCTATTTTATGTTTTGCTGTACAGAACAAATGAAATACTGGTTCGTTAACAACACAAGTGACGGACTTCAGATGAACCAATGGACTCATAGACCACAAGGACTCTGACCTTTTCGAAACCACAGCAAAAGCCTCACTCTAGATGAAGCTGTGCCCTGAGATGCTGAGCCCCGCCGAGTACCTGGCTTCAGAAACGAGGCATACGAGTGACACGTACTTGTTGTGTGGGTACTAACCAATTTCAGATAGGCAGGTGCTCGGCAGCTGCCCTCAGCAGGGGACTTGCTCTGCATGACAATCCCCTCTCCTTACTCAGTACCAGCAAGATTTTCCCTTGTTCTTACTGTCAGACTTACCTCCTCAGAGCAGGAAGGTTTGCCCGGCACATTTCCTCAGCACAGACTCTGCCTGAGGAAATGTCCTGCTTTCTCAGAGGAAATGTCCTACCTCCCTTCGCCCTCCCCAGCCCCATGTGCCCACCCAGAGCCCCCTCCCCACCGGCAGCTGAGGGAGAACAGCCGCAAGGAGGTTTCTGCAGCTCGTCCCTCTCGCCTCCCTCCTCCCTGACAGAGCCAGCGGGCTGCAGCTGCGGCTTGGAATTCCCCTATCAGGGAAGAAAAATCCCCCCTGATTGCGGGAACCTAAATCGCCCACCGAGGTGGAAGGGTGATGGAGTCCAAGTGCCACTGCTCTGACATGTCACATCACATAAAAAATCACGAGCATCGAAGTACCTCAGTGCTCAAGGTACCTCGAAGCTCCCGGCCAGCAGGAGGGCTGGGGAACATTTTGGCGGCTTAGGGCCATGGACATACCTGGTAGCCCTGGGGGCATCCAGGGTTTACAGTGCCTATGCTTAAGCCCAGAAACAATATAAACGTAATACAGGAGATACACTAGCAGTGCAACTATGATATAACCTGGAAACTAGTGGAGCCAGTGTGCTCCAGGGAGCGTGTGCTGAGCCTGGAAAATCAGTATGGTGAGTCTCAGCAGATGACATCGATGACTGTCACAGCCCTCATGTTTGGGAGCCCTGCGCATCCACCACTAACCCTGAGTGTGTCTGGAAAATCCACCAAAATGCTTCAGAAACTCTTTACGTGCATAGGAGCAGGGAAGGCAGGTAAGTCTGGCTTGACCAGAGTAGGGGAAGAAGGGGGGAGAGAACATGGTAAGAGAAAAGGCTTTGGTGAGGGAGGGGTGGGGAAGGGGCATGATGGTGAAGGCAGGGTATTTCAGGCAGTGTAGGAATGAGTGAGCCAGAGGGGGTGACAGGAGTGACAGCTATTAACCAGAAGGATGAACTGAGCAGCTTTTCTAACAGTCCAGAAGCAGAGAGAGGAGGTGTGCCTGGGAAGCCAGACAGAAGCCCGAACCAAGTTTAGTCTATCTAGCAGAAAAGTCAGATTATTCTGTGCTTTTGTGGAAAGACCTGATAGCCACACTTGGAGACAGCCTTCAGGCCTAAGCCAACAAGAGGGCAGAGAAAGCACCAGCATTATAAACCATTCTCACCAAGACTGGAAGAACTGATGCCCTCAGCCATGTCCGAGGAAGCAGAGGAGACGAGATCTTTAGGAAAGAAGAAGAGAAGTTCTGCGCTGGCTGTGTAAAAGCCAAAGATAGGAGAGAGGCGTAGGAAAAGGGAGAGCCTATTAAAAGAAAAAAAAAAAAAAAAGATGCAATGTAACAGGCACCTCTGTGGTTGAGGAGAAGCTGCTGCTAGTAATCAAGCACTGTGAGCTGCGGTCCCTAAGACAGCCTCAGGCTGTTTCCAGACACGAATTTGGAAAAAGGAGGGGAGCAAAGGTGGAGACCTGAGCATGCCTCACAGGGAGCAGTAGAAAGTAAATGGACAATCAGAGGCAAGGAAAGAAGCTAGGAGCAGGGCTTGCAGAAGGCCAGGGAGGGCAGCTTTCCAAGCAGGAGCGAGGGCCTGAAAGAATCAGCCAGAAGAGAAAGTTTCAGAGACCTGAGGTTTGGCTCAGAAAAAGAAGCTAAAATCTTCAGTTAAAAAAGCATTGCATGGTGGGAAACAACACAACAGCAACTAAAGTGGGGGCTGAAGGGAAGAAACATGAAATAAGTGTCTGTTTTATCCTTAACACCAGGAGAAAAACACCCAGGGACCTCATGACATTCTGGCAATGTGAGCATCCGTTTGCTGCAGCCCCAGAAGGGTCGCAGGCCCGAGGAAGTGGTGCCAACCACCTCGGGTCCTGCGATGGAGCCCAAAAGGGGAACAGCATGGGTCCAAAAATGAAACCTCTTCTCCTTGCAAAGGTAAGCACCAACATCCACACAGAACCAGCAAGCACCAAAAGCAAAGTACTCTCTCAAAGTAATTGTAAATGTTCTTTGGTAAACCTCTGCCATAAAAAATAAAACACAAGAAAAACAACTTACCAAGCAAAATAAAGCATTTAGCATTTTGGAAAGCCTTCGGCCTGCACAGATTTTTTTCATCTCTTGCACCACAAAGAACAGTGAACACTTTTTATGTCACTGACAATTAGCCTGATGTCCTCAGAGCTTTCCTCTCAAAGAGAAAGTCTTACCTCTTTTTTCTGTAACATGACATATTTATTTTCAATTGTGTGTAAACAAAAAAGAAACACAGAGTAAAATTAATCAGAAAGTTGTTAAACTAAAATATTACCAAAGTAATGTAATATTTTGAAGGCGAGAAAAATGTTCATCACCATAAATCAAAAATACCTTGACAGTATCCTTTTCGTTTAGAAGTGGGAAGAAAATTGGAATTAGGCCCAGTTCTTACAGACAGCTCTTCAATTTCTTTATTGAAGCAAAAGTCCCATTCAGTCAACACAGGTTTTCCTGGTTAAGCTCAGCAGGATCAATTGTGATGTTAACTAAAGAATCACAAAAATACTTGTTAAAGCACAGGCAGCCATAAGACACAAGACTGAGCACCACCAAGACAAAGGCAATTTCCCTCCCTCAGAAAATGAGAGCGACTGACAAAAGGGAACTTTCTGCAAATTAGAATAACTGTTTTCTTCATGGACACACATACATGGCAGTATTTAAAACTTACAGTTTGGGGAAAACCAGTTCACCTCTTTGGCTTAAGGTCCGGATCCAAACTCTTCCATGGTGAAAGGCTCTGGCTTTTGACTGGATTTATGTCTGCTTAATTCGGATACAAATTTTACCGGTTGAGCATTCATTTTTGACCCCACAGGCTTTATTGCAGAGATTTGGAACATGTTTTCATTAACAATTTTTTTTTCCAGAAATCATAACAACTTCTACTGACAAATAGATATTTAGTGTGTCCTTTTATTTAGCTGACTTTGCAGGATCTGTAGTTCCACAGTCACTTCCAGGTGCCAACAGTGACTACTGTTACCAAGGAAGTTCATTAAAATACCATGGATCTAGCCAGAATATATGGGGTCTTATTTTTGTTATATGCAGAGTCTATACACAGGGGTATTTTTAGAGCATTAGGTGATGTGCTGTGTTATTAACAGCTAGGTTTGAAGCCTGATGATGATACACTATTTTCTCTCATAAAGAAAACTTGGCTAACGCCACTGCTCTTTCCTTAGCACTCCCTGAAAATTGGTTCCTTCCTAACTCTCTGGAAAGCATCTTGGGTTTTATTTTAAAAGAACAACCAACAACAGAATTCAAATAATGACAATTCTCCAGTTTTTGGCAACCAAAAAGCACAAAAGAAGTCCTATTCGGAGTAAAAACATTCAAGAAAGAAAGGAAAATGCTGAAGAAAGCTGACTAGGAAGAAGGAACTAACAAAGGTAGAATACCTGTAGTCCAAAACCCACCAAGTTTTGATAAAAAAAAATCAGGAAGGTTCCCATTTTGGACACAGGATATGTTTACCTAGCCTTGCCACAGTTACTAGCAGCAAGAGCTAGTCAAACCATGCTTCAGCACTGTGAAAATTCATTTAAACAGAAATTAGTTTCAATGAGAAAGCTGTGTTTATGTGCTCATTTTTACAACTAAGTACTCTATTTCCATGATAATAGGATGATTTTATTCTTGCTACAGTGCTATGGATTTTAATAGAGCTACCTAGAAAATAGATTAAAGTTCATAATTCGTGTTGTGCAGAAAACCGTGAGACTAGGTTCTGTATATTTTTGTGAGGTAATTAAGTGGCCTGATTTCCATTAATAAAGAAAGTGCCCTAGTTCCCATTAACACCATTGAGGCCGTTCATTAAGATGACTAAAGTTAGAGAGTTCTTAAATCTTGGCCCATAGTCTTTGAAGAAAACACCGCACCAAAGCCAAGGAGATGTTCAGTGAAAGTTTAAAATGCACCATGAGGCCCTAATTCCCCACTGCTGCCTGTCTCCTGTGGTCGTGTACAGCTGGGTACAGTCCTCGTAAAACACTACCAGGCAAGAATTTTGCACATGTGTAGAAAATCAAGACCTGGCTTTTGCAAAACATATACGCTGAGGAGCAGGCAAAATGCTGTGATTACCAAGACCCTTTGACACAATGACTTTAGAATGTTAGGAGGCAATTACTATTTCCATTTTACTGGTAGGGGACTAAAACAGAGAGACAAAACAAGCTAGGCGAGATGGAAATGCCCAGGAAAATTAACAGAGTTAATTTTTAAAGTGGATTAGTTAAACCACAAACAATTCTATGTAGACATCCATTCAAAACTAAAGCTGCTTTTATTCTATTCAGTGTTATTTTATTCTGAAAGTGAATTAATTTAAATCAAATTGCAGCCAGTTCTGTTGTGAATAAGAGCATGCAAATTGAGGTTCAATACAGTTCACAGACACTTTTAATTTACACCTTTTGTTAATTTAATTAATTGTCCTGAGTTCCTGAGCTCACATAGGAAGCGTGCCAAGGTCCAAAGAGTTAAGGACGAGGCTCTTCAACTGCAGGGTTTGTCCTCTCCAGCAGCCCGTCTTCCATGGAGTGCTGCTCAACCATCCTCATTATCACCAGATGGCACAGCCCTGGGTCCTTGATTCCAGAGGAGGTATTCCTGTCTTTCCCTGTCACCTACAAAGTAGTGACAGCTCTTAGGGAGAGCATTTCATGCATTTAATGGGAGGACCGGACAAACGCGCAGCACCTATTCACCAGGGGCCAGGAGGAAGCACTCGACCCAGGAGAGTGCATTCATTGACCTCTGTAGGCACCGAAAGCAGGGAAGTAGTGTGACACATCACAGGGGACGCGGAGTTATGTTTTCATGGTCAGCCTAAGAACACGATAGTCAGCTCCACTACTTCACCAAAATCAGATTTGCGGAGGTGTAACTCAATGATAAACATTAAAAGATGCCACTGAGAAAGACCTATAAATACCCACTGCATCTTCCTTCCTTCCTGCTTTACGTTTAAATTGTATCCAGCTTGAAATTGTAGTTTCTTAGAGCAAGTCTCCGTGCAATTTTTATACTTTCCAAAACTGAAGTAAACTGAAGTGATCTACTGGGGTGATCACATTGCGGGTCTCAGGGCAGGGCAATTCTATCTCTATCTATTCAGTTATTGTAGTACCTCAACAACCACCTATGGACCAGCCCCTACGTTGACCCATTGGCAAGAGTCCTACAGCCGAGTTAATAGTCAAATACTCCTCCACAATGCAAAAATGTGTGGAATGCCGCACATCCACTTCCACACGTGTGCAGCCACTGTCTGGGCACAGCCACGCGTTTTAAGGCCTCTCCACCTTTTTTGAGCATTATTTCCTTCAGTATCATAACTCATGGTTTCCACAGTTCTCTGCTCTTTCTTCAATCTGCCCATCCCCACCTTGGAATGAATTTAACTAGAAATCATCTTAACATTTTAGTTACAATCATGTCAGAGAAAAAAAATAAAGACAAGCTTTTCTCTCCTTTTACAGCTTTTCCTGGCAGTTAATGATGAGTCCATGAAGAAAAAAATAGCGCCATTATCTGTAGTCCATGAATGTGGATTGTCTTTCTCCGCTGTTCTCGGAGCTGCCTAATAGGAGAAAGTAACTTAAAACTAATAGAACAGTTATCCCTAAGGGGCTGCTTACTGGGTGAAGGAAATGGGATGCAAATGTTTGTTTAATAGGGAGAGGGTAAAATATGAAAAAAAAAAAACCCAGCTCTAAGACTAAAAGTTTGAGTGCCCCGTAAAGAAACTCGGAACAGTCTTAATTCTCCTTGAAAAGAGCTGCTGGGTAAAACTGCAGCTCCTTCAGGAGGTCACGCTGATTTTTAAAACGTTCTTTAAAACTCCTAGAAACGTCTCACAACTTCGTAAAA
>VUYV01000147.1:1997144-2029771 GCA_008711295.1 Anarhynchus alexandrinus | reverse complement strand
CCACCCCCGCCCTCGGATTTATTTATCTCTGCCCCCCACCCCGGCTATAGGCTGCGCCGTGTCCTGTGCCCACGATGAAGCGACCTTGCGAGGAAACTACCTCAGACAGCGACATGGACGAGACGATAGACGTGGGGAGTGAGAACAACTACTCGGGGTAAGTGGGACACCCCCGTCCCCCCGGGGCCGCCTTCTCCGCGGGCGGTGGCGGCGGCGGGGCCCGGGATGGGCCCCGGGATGGGGCAGAGCGAGGGGGGAAAGCCGGCCGCCCCGTCGGGGGGAGGGGGGTTTGCCCCCCTCCAGGCCAACTAGCCGCTTGTTGATAGCCCCGCAGGAATCGGCCCCGCCGTCTGTCTGCCCGAGCCTCGAAATTACGCGGAGCACTCAAGTAGCTTGTGAGCCACCAAGGCTGCTGCAGTTCATTAGCTCCGCTTAATTTGCCATTTCCAATCAGATCTTTTCCAAAATAGCGCCTGAGCGGGCCGAACGACCTCAGGGAATCGGCGCCAGTGGGAAATGAGCTGTGAAAGTGAGCAGGGATCCACAGCTGTGGAACGGGGAACTTCAGCAAAGGCGGTGTGCCAGGCGCGGGTGAGCGGCGGTGTTTGCCGAAGGAGGGACGGCCTGCGACCTCCGCCACCACCGCGCTGGACGGCAAAGGTGGTCTTGCCACTTGAGGGGCACAAGCACCGGAGCCCCATCTCGTCCGCACTGGTAGCTAAATGAGTAGCAAAAGCTACTGGATTTTTTTTTTTTTTCCTCACTCATGATGAAGTAAAAGCGTTTTCACGCTCGTGGGTAGTGTAGTTTTAAAAGTGGATTTTGAATTCTGCTCCTCGTGCGGGACAATGCAACAGACCTGGGCTGGGCAACTGGCTTTGTACTGGAGCATCTATTGACTCTTGTTGCGATGGGCAGGAATGTCAAAAGCTAGCAGGCCAGGCAGAGGTTGTGGCATCGGATGCATGAACTTACCACTGCTGTTAGCATATGGAGATGGTTCACGTGGTTTTGGACTCGGTTCTTCAGCCTGTATTTGGTAGGCAGGGCTTTATATGCAATGAAAACAAAATCCGCTGAGTTGGACAGTGAACTGTCTCCAGAAAGGGACTTGATTTCCAAAAGAGTGTTCTGTCAATTCAAAATATGTGCTGGGGCAACAAAAAATGAAATGGCTCTCACTCAAAAAATACTGTGCAGTGCAAACCACATCTTCCAAGCACTGAAAACGTCGTGATGGGGACTATGCATACTTAGTATGTTGACCTAAGGTATCTTCAAAGAGCAGTGTCAAGTTGTGCAACACCTGACATACTTTTATTGTTTCACAGGCAAAGTAATAGTTCTGTCATTCGATCAAATTCCCCAACAACAACATCTCAGATTATGGCCAGAAAGAAAAGAAGAGGGGTACGTTGCGTTTAATTCTTCTCCCGTGTGACAGCTTGCATGTGTGCTGTGATTTTGCCCTTCAACATTTTTTTATAAACTTAACGTGTTTTGTTTTTTTGAGAATAGATTATAGAGAAAAGGCGCCGGGACCGTATAAATAACAGTTTATCAGAGCTGAGGCGGCTTGTGCCAACTGCTTTTGAAAAACAAGTAAGCCTTTTTTTTTTTTTTTAATTCTGTATCTCATCTGGTAATGTTAGTTCGCTTGTAAAACTCATTAAAATAATATTGTATGTGTCCTGATCTGGCACAAACCAGGCATTTCAATAAAATGCTTTCTTGTGGTGAAACTATTAGAAACATAATTCATTATAAGGCTGAAAAACATTTCCATTCTTTGGCTTGTTTTTCCCTGAAGGGTAACAGCGTTCATGTTGCCTCTGTTCTTTCGATGAATTCCACTAGTGGTTTTGTTAAAAATGCGCTTTACTCTGTATTTAAAAAAAAAAAACCAAACCCAACCCAACTCCCCCAAACCTGTATGTCAATTAGCCTTTTGTCTAAATCTTTAAAATAATCTCATTCGCCCCTACTTTAAGAAACCTTTGTTTTTTAATCTATAATTTCAGTTGCAAATTAATCAATCCAGTTTCCTGAAAAAGGAACAGTCAGTCTGCATTATTCATGTTTTAAAATGACGCTTTAGAACCAGGGCATTAAGGAGAGGGAATAGGCCCATGTCATGTCAGCTAGTGAAGTCAGTGATGTGTTCAAAGAATTTCAGCGAGAAAGTATTCAGTGGGAAGGCTGGAAGGATCCAGCTAACTTTGGTTCAGCTCCTTGGTCATGAAATTACAGACCAAAAGCTTAGAACACAATCTGCCCTGTAAAAAAGGGCATTTTGTTTATGCCATTCAAATTAAACAATTTATTTACTTTTCCACATCTTGATTTTTGGTGTTTGGGATTTGATTCGATATTTAGCTTTGTTCCTGTTTTACTGGAGGTATCTGAAGATCTATGGATATGTGCAATTCACGCTACCTTTCAGTAAAAAGGAACCGACTGAAAATAAAGAATCTGACTTCCTTGTAACAGTAAAATAAAAAACAGAAAGTAAAATCTGAGAGCAGGATTGCGAGGTGCTGAATTTCAATGGTAACTGCGGGGCAAACACCGCACCGTATTAGGCCTGTTACTTCCCTGGGTCTGAACAAAAGCTAAAAAGAAATTTTAAATGTTGTAATCAATGGTGAGAGCATCCCTTGTGTCACCTGCAGTATGCTTTTAGTAACTAGTAGTTGTAACTGTGCCTTTGCGTAGGTTCTGGCAAAACGGAGTGACAGGGGTATTTTCAGCTAGATAAACAGGGGCAAGAGACAACAGTTGTTTGTCCCATTTTATTGTTTACTTCTTGCAAACCACAAACATTATAAAACAAGTCCTACAGAGCCTTTGGAAATTACCCAGCGCCATGCAGTTTTTAGCTATTAGTCACTCTCACTGAGATGTCTTGTACTGTGTCTGTGGAAAAGATGAAGTCTGAGAAAAGTACAGGATGTAGTTGCATGTCAAATGGGGAATTCGGACCAAAAATTAACACGCGCACCACCGTTTGTAGAAGGAAAGCGCTGAAAGCAGTAAGCGGATTGAAAAAAAATAAATCTATTGGTGTAAAAATGAGTGCGCTGTATTTTGTTCAGAAAGCCCCACCATTTTTCTGAAATATGCCAAGGACAAAGTCATCGGTCCTCTTCCAGCTCCTTGACATTCAGCTCACTGAAGTTTCCAAGTTGGAGGTTTAGTTTCGCTTCCGCCTCCCTCCCTCGCTCCCTCCCTCCCTCCCTTCCCAAATCACAGCTCTGCTCTGCAGAGTCCCTCGCAGAGATGAGGGCTGGCGAAGCGGGGCGGCGGAGGAGGGTGTAAGCCTTACCTAATTCACACGCGTGCAACCTGGGCGAAGCCGGCCGGGGCTGCAGGGCGGCCGACGGCAGGGAGGTGGCCCGGATGATAACTAAGAGAAAAATTTGGCTTGCAGAATGCCATCCGCCGGTGGCCAAAGCTTGTGAAGCCCTGGTTTTAACTGATGCCAAGGGATGATCTCTGGCACCGAAATAACATTTGCGTGGTCAACTCAGTCGTCTGGGTGTGCTCCAGATATTGAAGGGAATGCTACCGCGCAGAATAGTTTTATTCATAGGTTAATATATTAATGCTACCTTTTGAGTTGTATTTTGTACTTTTCCAACACTTTTTCGTAGTTCTGTGACCCACCCTCGGTAACAGAAAAGATTTTTACTGACAGAAGAGCTAAACTCTTTCTTTTTCACAGTGTTTAGCTGCATGTCCCTGCAAACTAGGCCTCTTGCTAACTTAAAATACTGTGGACTGTGTAGTTGTTTTTTCAGTCGAGAATGAGAATAGAATATTCAGCAGCCAAATGACATGTCGAAAATTAATAGGCGATTAAGAAAGAGGGATACTTCTGGGTGTGTGTCCACAGGGACACCTACTGGTAAAAGCAGAAAAAAAAATGTTGCAGCAGGGTCTTCATCAATCACTGCGCAGACCTGTCTCCGTTTGTGTTTGCTGGTAGAAAGAAAGTCCAGAAAGTTACGTGTTTCTCTCATTTCATGAAGATGTCATCTCTACACTGTCTTCAAGGCCAGAGCTACGCTAAGCTATAGCCTTAATAAAGCAAAATTGTGCTGCTGCTGCTTGTATCGCTAGAGAGGAGACGGCATTACTCTTTAGACAAAGTCTGGGAGGCAGATGCTCACGAAAGAATTAAGCCGAGAACGTCCTAATGATAGGGGAAATTGAAACCATAAGGCTGAGCTCAGTGGAAAGTATATCAAATTAAAGTTTCTAGTACTTGTAAGCCTTTATTTATACAAGTCTCTTATCTCAAAGGGATCTGCCAAATTAGAAAAAGCGGAAATACTGCAAATGACAGTGGATCATCTGAAGATGCTGCAGGCGACGGGAGGTAAAGGTAAGGCGCTGATGGTTTCTTTTCTAATATTTGGGGAAATCTCAGCAAAAAAAAAGTGCTTTGAGGGGCTGTGATAGGCGTTTCCAGATTAAAGGAGTGGAAATCAATGCTAATGGCAGGATTGAACTCGTGGGAAAGAACTACTGGGACAAAAGAAGCACTTGACCCTGGGCTTGTGTTTGCTTTCATAACACTGTGGGAGTAAAGGCTTCATTCACAGGCAGCCCAGTCAGAGATTTGTTTGGGGTTTCCAAAGAGCACTGAAATCTGCACAGGGAGACAAAACAAATACACAAACACCAAACATAAACAGGAGGTTTGTGGCAACAATTGTGTAGCCCAAAACCGATGCTAAACCTCATTATCCAGCAGCTATACCGAAGGAAGTGGATGGAGAGGAACTTTCATTATTGTTTATGTATTTTCTTTGCTCTGGGAAGACTTTTTAATGCCAGGTTAGACCGTCTTCATTCACCGGAACAAAACCCAGTCTTGCCCCATGCAGCTCCAGGTATCTGATAAAGCAGACGAGCAGCCGTGCTTGCTCTCTGCACTCATATTTGTATGCTATATTTGTGTGTCAGAGGTCTGCGTAGTTCCCTGTTAGTGGGTGCTGGCGTGACGCAGGGGCTGCCCTGGCTGACCCACTGGGTCAGCCGGCTGCTGGGAGTCGAGCGTACCTCGCTTGTGCAAGCTGACCGTCCCGAGGCCGGAGGCCAAATGATTTCAAGCCACCCACGAGGTATTTCTGTATAGTCATGATTTTGGAACTTGGTTGGAGTGAAAAACTCGCTGGCCTCCTGTAAGCACGGTCCCGTGTCCTGTGCCCCGTGCCATCGACTGTGATTGTGGTTCAAATTGTTTCAATGGAAACTGGACGGTTTTTCATTGACCCATTCTGCCATGTAGGTAAAGGCTAGAAAAGAGGCCGCTGCGGCTCGCTCTCTTCCTTCTTTGATTAAACTCAAAAGATTTTAGCCCATGACTGAATTACTGCTCCTGTCTGTACATTGCAGCGATTACAGAACTCAGCTTTAATCAGTGCGTTCTTAACAACAGATGGTTATAGGAAAGCATGTCGAAGGCTGGTGTTCTGTTATTTGTGAAAATTAACACCGAGCTGACATACATATTTTCTAGGTGTTAAGAGGCTTTTGCTAGGCGTCCATTTCAGCTTAAAATTTATGGGTAGCTTGTTCTATAAGAGGTGAAAGGGATTTTATTGTCCTTCGTATAACAGACACACCTCTTGATTCCTCAGAAAATGTGCAAAATTAAATAAAAAAAAAAAGTTACTTTTATATCTAAAATCGACCTTTAAAAAGCACTATTTAGCTGGTAAAGCTATGCTCTTGCAAGTTACGAAACGCCAGAAGTGATCACGCTTGTGCAATTTGAATTCAGATCCTCTGTGTGTGTGCGTGATGGCGCCGTCTGTACTTGCGTGGTTTCGTTGCTGCCGTTCCCCAAGCTCTGTCTCACTTCGTGCACGGGGCCGTCGATGCTCAGCTGCTGCGGGAAGCCGTGGTTGTTTCGCTTCATCCTCCCCGCGCGACGTGCGGCTCAGCTATCCCACCCTGACCCCCGCTTCACGCTGCGCATTGTTCCCCTTAAAAGATGCAGCAGCTCCCACCCCTCCGATACCTGCACCGACGGCGGGAGGGCCGGGAGGTCAACCCTCCTTCTCCCTGCTCACAAGAAAGTATGTGGGGGATTATTTTATATCAGGTTGGGTGGCCCCAGCTAGTGGGGCAGGGGACGAAGTGCCTGGGATGGGAGTTGCCGGGCACAGAGAGGTGTCAGCAGAGCCCCGGCCTCCGGCGGCGACCAGACAAGCTGGGTTTGGTTCACAGTGCCACGTCCTGCAGTCTCTTCCTCGGTCTGCCACCGCCGCCATGCTTCTCCCTGCCCCGGCTGACACCGGTGTGCCTGGGGATGCCGGAGGGCGGCGCGGGGAAAGACGAAGCGTCGGGGTGCAGGGAGAGGTGATGCTGGCTTATACCCGCAGCTGCCTTCTACACCATGGTCTGTGGTGGGTGGCACATCAATATAATACCCGATCGCTTCGCAAATACGATGACTTTTATCTTCTCCTTCTGACCCAGAGATAAGAGTAGTCTCACTGCACGGACTAAGAAACTTTAGGAAAAATAGGTTTGCGAGTTAGTACCGGGCAAAGTTTACATCTGTGTTTCCTGCTTGCTCGATGTTTTATTTTGCAACCTAAGTAACAGCTTTAAATATAATTTCTTAGTGTGTTTTTAAGGCAGATATTTGTTTTATTTGCAAGTGTAGTTATTCCCACTTTGTAACTCATCTTTCGAGCCACAAACTTTTTTTGCATCAGCAAAAAAATGAGTTCCATCATTTTTCCGATGGACAAAAGCTATTATCGCAGCAGGGAGGGAGAAATGCGTCCTGATACCCTTATGCTCCCCTGCATTGAGGGCTGGGGAGAGCTCGTCCTCTTCCTCCTCACGCAGAAAGGGAGGACACCCACGATGGGGAATGCCTGGGGCTAGGAAAGCCAGGGTGGAGCCAGCTGCTGCTCAGCGTGATGAGCCCGAGGTGGGCATGGCGGAAGAAAACCCGACGTGCCTCCCGTCCCTTCTCTGCTTTTTTTGGAGCTGCCCGGGCAGGCAGGCTGCCGCCTCTGAGGTCCTGCGCGGACTCTGCGTTTCTGCCGCCGTTGACGCAGGTGTGGGCAACGGTCTCCTGTTCATGTTGAGTTGTTATTTTGGCCTGGGGCCAGGGCTTTCCGCTGACCGTGCAAGCAAGCACAGGGGAGGAGTAGTTTGTCAACAGCGAGTAGCTTGCTGGGACCTCGAGTGTTGTTTTCTTGTGGCTTCACTGCAAATTTAGCTTGGGTGACTGACACCTGGGTCAGCAGCATGGGTTACTATAGCTCAATTGACTTAGCCGCTCTCCTGTGTTACCAGGAGAGCTGAAGGAAAGCCGAGACTTCCCGTTCACGACAAAACGCCGGCATGTATGCGTGTGGGTGGTGGTGGAGGATGTTCTTGGGTTTTGGAAAGAAACAAGAAATGACATTTTTAAGTCTCTCTCAGAAGGGGAAAGCCAGCAAAGGGGAAACCTAGAAGAGATAGCCATCGCAATTGAAACAGAACGGAGCCTGGGAGCCCCGGCTCTCATCTCCCCTCTGTTTGCGTGTCTCGGCCACCATAGGAGACTGAGAGGGAGCCAGGATCACCAGGGCTTTGGAACAGCTCATCACAGAGCCAGCAGCTCAGACTCAGGGGAAGCTGGTAACAACCACATCCCCCACGTCTCCTCCGGTCCGGAGGGAGGGAGGCCGGGAAGCCCTGGCTTGAGCCGCGCGCTCCCAGGACTCCCAGGCTGGCTGACTCGTGGCCAGAGCCAGGAGGCGGCTTTGGCTGCGCGTCAGCCCCTCTGAAGCTGCCGGAGGTCCTGGAGCCTCCGGCGCGGAGGCAGTCCCCGTGCCAGGCTGGCTGGCACCCGAGCAGGTACCCTGCTAGCTTGCCACCGCTGGCCTGCCTGGCGTTCGTTTCTGGGGAGTTCACTCAAACCGTGGCGTTTCCACAGATCCTGTGGTCGCGGGGGACCTGGCGGGAAAAAGGCTGCGAGGAGTCAGGGTTTGCTGAGACGAGTCCTCGACCCCTCGTTGCTCACCCATCTGCTGGCCGAGCCGGCATGTCTCTCGGGTTTCGGACGGCCTTAGATGGGCAAGGCAGCCTGTGTCAGAAGTGCCATTGTAATTTGGCAAGAAGGGGTATGTAGCAAGCAGGGGCTTTGTGCCGACGTCTATAAATGTGCCCAAGTTAATTCCATAATGCGGGCGTGCAGCAACAGAAAGGCTCCTTTCTAGCTTGAAAGTTGATAAAAGTGAAACCAGCTATCTAAGATGGTAGGATTTTTCTGAAAGACTGAAATTATTTCGTGCGAGAGAGTGCAAGGCCCAATGTAGGTATTGCTGCCAGGATCCTCCATAAAAAAGGGCACTTGATTATATCTATAGACTAACACACATCATAGTCGTGCATACCTAAAAAATTTCACTGAAAGCAAGAGGAAAAAACACCATGACAGCTTGGGAGCGGGTAGGACATTATTCCCTTAAGGAGAGTACTTTTAAACTAAAATAGGAAAATTCCAAAAACTGGAATAGGTTTTTGTAGTTGACAAGCTGCAACTTAAGCACTAGATTTGATGCTAGACTCTTTTAGAAAAGGAATATCTTTTCATGTGCATTTAATAAGGCATTTTTTTTTCAAATGCTTTTTTGTCCCAAGCCTGTGGAGCTCCAGTTGCTGTTTGTTGGAATACCTCATGGGCCATATGACTGTCAGTCTTCCATCTCCAAATTAGCAATGGCATTGCATAAAACGTTTTCTCAGTAAAGCTTTTTATTGTGTGTGTGCAGAGTCATGACAAGATGTTTTTAGTTTGTAGTTAAACAACACCGTATGTCATATTGTCTTAATGACTCTGTGAAGTAGATGGGACCCCGGCAGCAGTTACAACAACTATCTCACAATGTCGAGAAATAGTTGGAGGGCGTTACTAGGAGTGCCAGCGTAGGGAAGAAAAGGCAGGGTAGTACATGCAAGCTCTCTGATCTCCAGCCTGCTTCTTTGTGTGGATAAACGTCTGGTTCACACGCGCGCGCAGGGTCAGTACTGCACCGCAAGCAGCTTGCTGAGGACTTTCAGGAGAGGCATCATGTGTCTTTTTAAGTATCACGAGTACTTACGGGCTTAATTCTTCTCATTTGTATATTGTCTGCAAAACCAACTGCAGCCTATTGCATTACAGGGATGGTCGCACAAATCGTTTACAGATCAGAGAACAAACTTTTCGCCTTGCAAATCTTAGCCCGTAACTGGGAGATCCGGCGGCTGAGCGGGGACCGGGGTAGCTGTGACACCTTAACGTTGGCTGGGAAGCCGGCGCGACACTCAACGCTTCTTTTGCCCTCCCCTTGCAGGTTATTTTGACGCTCATTCCCTGGCCATGGATTTCATGAGCATTGGCTTCCGGGAGTGCTTGACGGAGGTCGCGAGGTACCTGACTTCGGTGGAAGGTCTCGACACGTCCGACCCCCTGCGCGTTAGACTCGTGTCTCACCTGAGCACCTGTGCCTCTCAGAGGGAAGCCGCCGCCATGACCTCCTCCATGGCCCACCACCACCACCCCTTGCACCCTCACCACTGGGCAGCCGCCTTTCACCACCTCCCGGCCGCTTTGCTGCAGCCGAACGGACTCCACGCCTCCGAGGCCGCCCCGTGCAGACTCTCCTCGGACGTACCCCCCCACCACGGCTCTGCCCTGCTCACCGCCACCTTCGCCCACGCCGACGCCGCCCTCAGAGTCCCCTCCGCCGGCAGCGTGGCTCCCTGCGTCCCCCCCCTCTCTACTTCCCTCTTATCCCTCTCAGCCACCGTTCACGCCGCAGCGGCGGCAGCCACCGCCGCTGCCCAGAGCTTCCCCCTCTCCTTTACCGGCGCCTTCCCCATGCTTCCCCCCAGCGCGGCCGCCGCCGCCGTAGCTGCGGCGACGGCCATCACCCCTCCGTTGGCCGTATCAGCCACCGCCAGCCCTCAGCAGGCAGGCAGCGGGGGCAGCACTAAACCCTACCGACCCTGGGGGACTGAAGTTGGAGCCTTTTAAGTCCCCCCCTCTCCTTGTCCCTTCCCGGGCCGGCTCCCTCCTCTCCCACAGCCCCAACACCCACAGCCACGCTGCGGCCGGCGGGGCTCAGGCTGTCCTCCCTGCTCAGCCCGGCCGAGGGGCCACCTTCGCCCAACGGGCCTGCAAGGTGCCCGCCGAGGAATGGCACAGCTGTCCTCCTCCTTTCAGGCGTCGGAGAGGACACAGGGTGACATCTTCTTCTTCTTCTTTCTCGGTTTGTTTCGCTGGAGGCACCCTGAGGGAGCAGCAGTGGCTTTCAGAAACAGCGTGGCCACATCGGCATGTAGCGGTGTCCTGGGAAATACGTAGGCACTAGAACTAATAATTCTCCAGCTATGCATCCTTGTTTGGCAGAGGGGCGAGGGATCGCACCTACCGGGTCTCCCCAGGCTAGAAAAAAGAGTTTGAGTTTCATTAAGTGCCTGACATTGAAAAAAAAAAAAAATAAAAAAAATTATATATGTGTGTGTTCTGCTAAAACAAATAACATTGCACAGGTATGGAAATGGTATGGGAGAGAGGGGAAATCCTGCATTCAGCTTCAGGACTTGGATATCTTTCCAGGGAAGAGCGTGCTCTTGAAGGGGAGAGGATTTTTTTTTAGCCAAAAGATTGCAGAGGAAGAATGTTCAATTTGACAGGCCTAGTTCTCTCTTCCTTAGCTCACTTTCTTTGTACAGACTTGCCAAGTTGTGACATCTAGCATAGCATTGGTAAAAGCAATTATCTTAGCAGTGCTGGGATTAATGAACATTTCAGCACTGCCTGTGAGCCTTGAGGCACCCTTTTTTATGGCTTAAATATGGTGCTAGCTTGTATCTGCACAAACAGTGAATTTGTCATGCACCCAGAAGTAACCACCTATTTAAAGTGTGCACACTTGGATACAGTTGATTCATGCCAATACAAGAGACTCAGTGTTTAAATTAACTTATTTAGCTGTATTTGGACCTTTACTTTTAGCCGATTCTGTGCAAGATCCCTCTTCTTTTCACTATCAACTACAGGGAGAACTATCACTCTGGGTATGAATGAAGTTATGGTAGGAACAATTTTTAAATTGGCTATTAACACGCCAACATTGTAATGTGGGTTTGATTCCAAACCAAAATGAATGTATTAAAGGGTATGTCAGTAAATTATTTTGTCAATACCCAGACAACTAGTGCTGCATAAAATGGTTTGCTTTCATTTTTTATTACAGTGACTTAAAATAACCTAAGTATTTTAATACATCCAGGCAAGAACTAGAGATTTTATGTAAAAAAAATAAAAAATAAAAATAAAACACAGCATGTATTATTATGCACTTGATTTCTCTGCTGTGTGGAGAAAGCAATAAGCATTGAGAATGTTAAACATTATGCAAAATATACTTTAAAATATTTGTTTTAAAAATACTGTACCTAGTCGGTCTTTTATGCATTACTTTGTTAACCTTTTTTCTATGCAAAAGTCTTTACATATCACTAATTAAACGAAGTCCTTTTTGACTGCGTTTTATGGATGATTTGTTGCAGTTTTTGTTTGTTCTTGAGAAATACTCATGGACACAAAGTTAGTTTCTGCCACTGGTAACGGCTGCTTTGTCCTCTTCTGCTCCCCTTGCTCATCCAGGGAGCCCATTTCGTACAGCGTGCTCTGAAATGGGCACAAAAAAGCAGTCAGTAAAGCAGCATTGGTTTTCAGGCTTGTAAACTGGTTCTGTGTTGATGGTACGCATAATGATACAAATTCATCTGTCCATCCTGAAGAGCCCCAAAAGTTGTTGGGACTTCTAGGTTCAGCTTTCCTTCAGATCCTCACAAAGGGCCTGTGTTTAGAAGGGGAAAATTTTAACCCAATGGCATCTTTAAATATCTGGATTGAGAGAGGGTAGTTTTTACCTCCAGTCCTGACCTTTTA
Source organism: Anarhynchus alexandrinus (assembly GCA_008711295.1). Lineage (NCBI taxonomy): Eukaryota > Metazoa > Chordata > Aves > Charadriiformes > Charadriidae > Anarhynchus > Anarhynchus alexandrinus. The sequence continues at coordinate 2,017,809 of VUYV01000147.1, read as the reverse complement.
ATTTACCAGCTCTCGCTGAGATAAGGGCTTCTTATTGTTTCATCCGTAGACCTGCAAAGCCATCTGTAGAAGGCATGTAAAGCTCTGGCCATAAGGATGAGCACAAAGTCCTACATGTCTGAAAGACACTAGAAGATTATTATGCCCAAGTAACAGCTGACAAGACTGAGGCACAGAAACGAGGTGACCACCCTTCAGCCAGACAGACTTCATCTGTCACCGAAATGCAGCCTCAGCCTCCCCATCAGCCCTTTCCCCCAAATAAACTTGTAACCCATGCCTGCCAGCATCAGCCGGTCTCCAGCCCCCTGGCGAGGAGGGATTGTGATTTGCCTGAACAGCACGCTGTCCCATGGAGAAAATGGACAAAAGAGGGGAAGAAGGCTCTCTACCCCGTGCTATAAATCATGCTTGATCTTTCAAGTTTTGTTTTTTTGGGGGGGAATTAGACATTTTTTGTTTCAGGACATAAATGCTGCACTGCTGTACTGGCATGTTTAGCAGCACGTGGTTCAGGTACCATCCACTTTCCATACCAGCAGTTTCACGAATAGAGATTACATTTAGTGAACTGGCAAATAGATAAAAAGTGGGCTTTATTTACATGAAAAAGAGCAGGTTGCAACCCTACTTGACTTAAAGCTGTTAACTATTAACCTGCCCTCTAAGAGCCTGGTAGGAGGTCTCCCGTGCATCATACTGTGTTAAAAATGGGCAGCCACTGACTTGGTTCCACCTAAGGCCTTCAATCGAATTGATGTGCCCCAAAACATTACCATTTGTTGCCCAAAATGCAACATTTTGCCTCACTCTAAAAAAAAAAATGGAGTTTGAAAAAATATTTCTAAGAAACTAAGATGAAAGTAGTTATTTTAGCACCCTGAAACAATGCATCATGGATGGATTTGTGCAGCCTGTATGTTTGGGCTTACGCAATTTTCACTCTCACGAAACAGGCCAAATTCATGGATGCTGAGTAGCTGATGTCTCCTCTTTTTCCTTGTTTTGTTGTGTTGTGGTTTATTTTGTTGTGTTTTGTTTTGTTGTGTCATGGTTTGGTTTGGTTTGGTTTTCGTTTTTATTCTGGATCACCTGAAGGGACCAGCACATGAGCCAGGAGCTCAGCCTTCATGCCTGTTTAATTCTGAGCTTCAGTTGGAAATGTTTCCTCCGTGATAGCAGATGAAGATTTCCCAAGTGAGAAACTAATGGAGATGAAGCATATTTCACATGCACTGTTGGAAAGACATCAGAGGGTAATAGCTTCCGATGGCTTTGGTTGTAGCTGTGCTAACAGGTCAGAGCTGAAGGAGTCCACACAATTTTTAAAACAGAGCAAGGGAAAGCTGTTTCCTTGGCAGAACTGCGATCCAAAAGGTGGGACTTGTGGCTGTGCCCGCCACCTTACCTCAGCTCTCTTCTAGCTTTATCTGCCTTCAGTGATGAATGGACCTGGAGGAAGAAGAAAGTTGGTAATTTATGTAATTTAGGACTAGATCATAGCACATAGTGCAAGAAAGCAAATCAGGCTGCTTGCTCAACAGTAAGCAGTTGGCTTTGACTAACTTTTCAATGGGTGGGTTTGCAACCTTAAATTCCAGTTATCAAGAGGATCAAAGGAGGTTACGCAATTTCCTAGAATGTTTTTCTTGAGAGGGAAAAGCTAAAAACCAATTCTGTCAGTCAGCATTAACAGGCTCGAAACCTTAGCCCTCAGCAGTGCAAATAAAAAGCACTTAGGCTGCGGCACTAGCTGTGTCACACAGCACTGAGAGGAGATTATTAACCTAGAGAGGAGATGGGCAACTGAGAGGGTGGTGCTGCCTGTCCTGCCTTTGCTCAAATTGCAAGTGGAGGAAATCCGGCATTAGGTATTGCCCCAGAAAAAATACCGGCTACTGTGGCCGAGGGCTGAATGTACATATTCAGAGCAGAATCATCATATCCTGGCTGTGACTACATCAGCCTTAACAACTGCCAGGAGGTGCCAGTTCATGCCGCTGCCTCCTTTGTGTGAGCCTTCAAAATGTTTGTTTGCAGCTATTCTGAAAGATGATACTTCAATCAGGATGTCATGAGATAAGTAAAGGGCAATTACCGAAGCTTGGAACGTGGATACTGGCAAATTCTTAGGGCTATAGTAACTGAGAAATTTCTTCTTCATAATAGAAAAGGTTACAAGTGTCTTTTCATCACAAGATACTACATGAGAAAATCCTACTGAAGTGTGAAGAGGACTGTTACCATCTCGGTAGTCACCAGTCTCATTAGTCTTCTGCTTCTCTGGGCACGGATAGCCTGAGAGCACACAAATGAGGACCTGAGTGATTCAATAGTCACAGGTAGTTCTGTCCAACTTCGAGAAAAGATGAAGAAATTGGTATAGCTTTGTTTGCAAGCTTTATGTGCTCATTTGTGTGAGGCTACTGCCTGAACCTGAGTGTAATTTTACCCAACGCTGAAATTTTCACTTGTTCTCTGTTCCTCTGCTTTCACCATTTTACACAGCAAAGACTTGTGCCTTGGAAGCTAATGTGTAAAGGTGTCAAAAGGGATGACCGCTGCAACACATCTGACTGTGACCAGAAATGATAAGCAGAGGAGCACCATGCAGGTGCTAGACATGCTAGGATCTCAACTTGAGGATAAACCCAAGCTTTCCTGATTTACAAATGAAACAAAATTTTGACAGATAATTATCAGAAAAGAGGTGTTTTCATTTGGGGTTTGTTTGGTGGTTGGTTGGGTTTTGGTTTGGTTTGGGTTTTTTTTCCCCTCTCCTAATTGCTACTACTGGAAGTTGTAAAGTGCTATTAATGTGTAAATACAATCACTTAGTCGGCATTCAGTTGCCTAAATATTTACAATGTTCTAAACTGGGCTCCAGCTATCACTCTGGAAGGTGCAGCTCTCCCCTGTGTCCTCTGTCACCTCTGCCAGCCCTATGCAAACACCTGGGAAACCCAAGGTTACTTAAGTAGCACTAAATGTGTATTCACTAAATGTGAATTTCTCCTTCTCTTTCTTGCATCATCTGTGGAGAGATAGGATTTGAAGCTTAATCATCTTTTCACATGCGATTTAATTTTTTCAAAGAATCAGCCTCCTTCTCACCTGAAGAAACCACATAACAGTATCAGAATCATTTGGTGATAACATGTTGTTATCATCTATTGATCTTGTAAAACCAAGACCAGTCAACACCTCATTCAAGACTAACTTCGGAATTTCTCCTAATGGTCTGGCTGCAGCAGTGGTGGTGATTATGAGATTACATCAATATAACTTCTTTTTAAAGGGATCTTTTTCTGCATTCATGGTGGCAGTGCAAAACTGGGACACAGGAATTAGTGTTGTACCCTAGAAATTGAAAAATCAGAAGCAAAAGGAAATGAGTATGGGAAATAAAAGGAAATGTGTCTTGTTGAATTACTTTCATGTTCTGGAGAGGCAGACTCCTTTTTTACAGCTATAGCTGCTAACATTGCATTCAGGCAAAGATAAATGCTTTAGACGATGCTTATCTGAACGCTGCTATTACTTATTTTACAGGAAAATCCATCTGAGGTATTGACTTAATTTTGCTTTCTACAAAAGAAGGTCTCCAGGATGAAAAAAATACCTTGATGCAATATTGCAATTGTGTTTGCAATCACCTAACAGCTGACAAATGTCTAACTCTGCCCATGTCTTCATATATGTTAGATTGCAAGACCTCCTTCTATGGAATTAGCACACTGCTCTGGAAACAGCGTATTACTGGAAGATGTAAGGAAAAGTGTTTTATCTGTAAAGAATACCCAAAAAGAGTATTCTGTATGACTGTGGGGTAGGTGAAAATCTAATAAATTGCTACAAACTAATCTGTAAACCTAAGGAGACAAAATTACGATTACTTAAAGGCCTACACTTCTCCCCCCTGCCCTTAGTTTTGATTTAACTCTGGATGCTGTATTTTTTTTTGTCATATATCAGAGAGCCAACTTTATATTTCTTTAGGAGAAGGACTCTCTTTTGGGGAGTTTAAAACAAAGTGTTATGCATTTAATGTATGCTCTTTCAACTAGATATTAACAAGAAGAGGTCTGTTGTGTGTGGATAGCTCAAATAGTTTTTAATGACACTTCCCAGCACAACACTCGGGTTTAATACACAAGCCTTAAAATAAAATAGCATTGTTTTTCTCCTCACCCCCTCTCCCTCTGCTGCTTTCTAAATGTATTTTGGCAGAGAAGGGAGTTTATTTTGTTTGGGTTTTGTTGGGTTTGTTTTTCTGAAGAGGCACCGGGGTGGCAAGGGGGAGCGCTGGCGGGGCATGCTGGCTCCTTGGGCGTGAGAAGCACCTCCTTTCCTCTGGGTAGGCAAAGCCGCTTCCTCATCTTCTCCCTCCCCTGCCCTCTTTTTGGGCAGCGGTCCCACCGGGCAGCCCCCTCCCTGCTTTTCCAACAGAAAGGAAAGGCAAACGGTTTGCAACCACAGCAAAAGACTGCGGTTTCACCAGGCTGTCCCAGTCTCTGTCACCGTGTTCTTTTCATTTTGTCGATCACAAAGGCCGAAGCGTGTGGGTTTTGGTAATTACCTCAGGTCTTCAGTCATGATCTGCCATCCCATCACCGGTGTCTGCTTCCTTCCCTCCCCCTCTTATCACGGCTCTGATGCCTGCCCGGCTACAATGACTTTGTCCCTTCAATTTATTATTGCAGTTAGTGGATAAAAATGCTACAATCAGGAATCTCAAAACAAAAACAAACAAAGCAAATTAAAACGTTTCTTGATACTGCTGAAAACTGACCTTCATGTGCCGCCCTGTCCTCCTTCAAGGCCTGCTAAACCCACAAGAAAGATTCCCATTAGTAAATCACTATTGGATCATTAAACCTTTTTAAGGCAGTATGCGCCTTACCAAGAGAATGAGGATTACGACACAGCAGTGGCTGCTGCCCACTGACAATCATGGGAACCGACCTCAGTAATAAATCCATGAATTATCTGGCTCACTTTGACCGGTTCTCACGCCAGAGCAGCTCCTTTGATGTGACCGTCAAAACCCAAGGATGCCCAATAGCAGTAGCCACCAACAAAACAATAGAGAAGTAATAATTCAATATAAATATGTAAAACCTGCTTGCCTGTATGCCCAGCTTTTGCAGTGGGGTACTTCTGTGCCTGTGGTTGAAATTGGAAAAAAAAAAAGAAATAGAGACTTTTTTTTTTCCCTGTGTACTACCCTCTAAGGGAAGAAATGCTGGGCATGTTAGAGAAATATTTTTTAGCTAACATTGATGTGCATGACTTTTTCAGCTAAGGGAGGACTCCCTGTTGCTTTTCAAAATCAGTCTGATAGTTCAGGAACAATGTGCACTTATGGACTAACCCTGCAGAGAGACTAAGGACGTTAGGCATACTGCTCCACTTCAGTGGGACTACTCATATAAATAAAGTTATTCATGCGTTCTGCAGGACCAAAACTTCAGAGGATGCATTCTAATTTGTCTGATTTGTAAAAATATGAAGTGTCAAGCTCCTTTTGAACGTCAGAAACCCAACTGTTCATTACTCTGCTTCTTGGCTGCCCACCTGTAAAGTGAGAATAGTGTTATTTAGTTTCTTGTCCTTGATCTTGTTTAATGAGACCTCAGACTCCAGGGAAAAGATTGTCTCCAAACTCATCTTCATTCTGTGAGCACCTCTAACTAGAGTCTCTGGCCCTTACCATAAGCCTCCAGTTAACAGAAGATAGTAGTTGTCCTGGAGCCCAGATGCTAGTGAGAAAGGCAAATTTCTGATGGCATAAGGGACGACATGGAAGAAAAATCCCCTTCAAATTGTATGACCAGAGGAGAAGCAGAATTTATTAAATTACTTTTAACCATTCACTTTTTTACTCTTAAAGCAGGATCAGCAAACTGTAATTGACAGTAGGTACAAAAAATTTTAAGATGCCTGGTTTTCAAAAGTGCTGGAGTTCCTGTAAGTACGCCAAAATGGTGAGAATGCATAAGCAGAGGACGCTATTTCTGGGTATTGCTGTGCGGAGCTGTCACGAGGGAATCGCTGCCGTACTTGGGGTGAGGTGACTCTTGCTCACGCGTTTCACATTCAGTTTCAGCCTGCTTGCTTAAGGGGAGATGAGTGTGGTACGGCTGGAGGGATGAAAGACACCCATCAGTCTACAGCAAGATGCTCCATTTCGATTGACCCATCACCATAGTCCAAACAATCTGAAGCTGGGACTTTCTATACAGCTTGTTTCTATACAAACAAACTGAAGATTATACACCGCAAAACTTCATCCTGATATAATTACACAGGCGATCTCTTATCTGAAGAAAGGGGAAGATCATTCCTGTTTCTTTCATTTATTTTGCTGGATCTCTTGTGCAGAACAGCAGCTTACACACTACCAATTATGCCATTTATGGAATACAGAGCTGTCACGTATGTCAAAAAAATCCCTTGCAAAGGATGCGGGGCCAGTTTGAGTGCATAACCACTCGGTGGCAGAGCTGCAGAAGGCACCCTGCCGTGGCCACGCTCCATCAGCCGCCTTGGCCTCGCCTGGGTCACCGCTAGTCCCTGTTACACGCAGCAGGCAGCACCACCAGCCAGAGCATGTGTTGTAATATCAATTTATAGCCTGTCATTATTTCCCCGCTTTTGGGGGAAGCTGGCACCTCCCAGCTCCGTTTTCCTGCCAGCAAGACAAAGATTAGGCACAGCATAATAACGTTGTCAATATAGTTTACTAAAATGTGATTAATCAAAAGAGCACATGGGAAACAAAGCATGGAAAAGCAGAAGGTAATGATTGACTGTAGCCACAAGGCAGTAATAAAAGGGGTCCAGAAAGCAGATTTTCAGCGTGTAAGTGAAAAAGTTCAGGCATTTAAAAGGATCAGAGCTTTCATAATTTCATGATCAGAGCACTTCTTAATAGGACATGACAATTGCTCCTGTAAAAGGACTCTTTGGAAAATGGTCCTTGCATAGTATTATCTAGATATGTGTGTGGTAATTAAATCTGCATTGGACTTTCGTTACCATCACCTTAAATAAAAATCCTCAGTTTGGATAAAATAATTTCTCTTAAAACATGATTCAGAGTAAATTTTCTAACTGTAGTTCTGAAAGGACAGTCCTAGCAGGATTTGAAATGAGGTTGTTATGTTTTCTTAGTTTATTTTACTGTCCAGGAAGTGTTCCAAATTGAATCTGTACATAGAAAAGAGATTTACAGTTATGTTTTAAGACAGCACTATTTTACAGAAAGGATCTTGGGGAGAGATAATAGGAGGGGGAAGAAAAAAAAGGCTGGAGAATGGTTTGTGTGCCTGAAAGCATCTTTTTTTTCCTTCCATCTCCAGCAGTTTAATAAACACTTTGCTTTGTTTGTGTCCTTTGACTGTCATGATGAAAATACCACTAATGTCATAGCACAGACTGCTCCCATGGTCCACCAGCCCTGTGAATCAGCGCAGAAGGGAACAAAACCAGACCCTTCTTGCCTCCCCGGACAGCTGATCATGGTGCCCTGAGATCCTGACCTGGGATGCAGAAATTCTGGTTCCCTCCTTTGCCTCGGCACAGCCTTTCTGCACGATCTTCAGTTCAAAACCTACAGGTGAGAAGCAGCGATGCTGCTGGCCCCTGACAGAGTGGCTGCGAGGATGAACACGTCCAGGGCCATGTTGTTCTTCATCAATCATCTGGTAATGGCATATATGGTCAATGTATAAATGCCACAGAAGATGTTAAAGAATCCAAGTCATACTCCTGATAATCCTTTGTAGCTTTTCATTTTTAAATACTGCATTAAGGCTGTTTCAAAGATAGCTTGTAAAACTTCCATGTGCAGCCTTAGACTCAAGGAAACGTTGCATATGATTTGGCTTAATAACAGCTTCATCTGTTGGCTTTATCAGCAGATGCAAAGCCTTCATTACTCAATAGCTCATTGGAATTAAACGGACACAATGCTAACCTATGGAATTAAATCTGAAACCCTCTGAGCAGGGACCATGCTGGGAGGCGCGAGTGCTGGTGGCAGACACGGGACCGGGCTGCCACCTCGTGGCATGTTCAAACGATATTTTTGTCAGTAAGCTGAGGCTCCTTGCCCTGTAGAGGACAGCATGAAGTTTTGTACTTGTTTACGTCCACAATAAAAACAAAAGGAGGGATAAGTGGCCACCAGAATGTCCTGGGAACAGAATAAATCAAATAACGGCATGACTGTGTGTCCTTCGGATAGAAGTGAAATATGAGGGCAAGCGGAAAATACGCCTTTAGAAAAAAACTGGGAGCTTTCATTTTCTAAAGTCTATTGGTTGTAAAAGTCATGCAGAATTTTATGTTCACTCACAGGCAAGATACTTCATATAAGATTGGAAAAAACTTAAGAAGCAGAATTAATGTAGGGCTATAACTTAAAGGAGGTAGCCAGAAAGAAAAGTTAACACCACAGAAAAAAGATCAAGTTTGGATGTGAAAGCTCCTTCCTATTCCCAAATTTTCCAGTAAAGTATAAAAAGTAAGGGTTACCAGTCTTAAGTAGAAACTCAGCTGCTGGTTTAAAATGATCTATAGTTAAGCTATTTTCTTCCTCACTGTGTGTGTTTCTACTGCAGCACATTCCCATCAACCTTTGCTGTGAGACAGAAGGCAATTGGTCAAGCTGTTGAGGAAGAACAGAAATGAAAGTAAAAACACTTGTGATCCAGTATCTCAGAATATATCATCGTTACAAGCAAATTCAGCTACACTTTGAGAATGCGATGCTAATATAATAATCATCATCATCATCATATTGATCTTATATTTGTTTGAAATACCTCCGTTCTAGCCTGTGCAGTCACACGTCAGATCGCTTCTGTAATGATTTTGATTGAACCTCCAGTCTTCTGCAGAATAGCCCACCTTTTCTGGGGCTTCAGCATGCCACTGTCATGAGTTACTTATTATTTAAAAGAAAAATATGAGCAAAGATTCTAGGAAAGATGCTTCTTCCTTGTTGAAAACAAGTACGCTGTTCCTTCCCTCCATCATGATAATCTAAGGCCCAGGAAACAGCGAGTCAGGAACTGCCACAACTGTTCCACCCACGCTGAAGACAAACACTTATCCTGGGGTCTTTTCACCCCAAACCAGGAGACCTTTAATCACAGTGGGACCTGAAGTGGTAGGACACCAGCAAGAGGACTGGTTCCCACTCCTTGCCAGGTGGATATTTGTCCTCTGCGCGCGGGCAGGTTTCAGGCCTGGCATCAGACCGAAAAAGGATTGGGAAGGCCATTAGGTAGCCTCTTCAGAGACTGGGCTTCCATTCCTAGCAAAATACTGGCAACTATACTCTTTCTTTCTGTGCAAGAGCTATTATGGTGATTTTTTCCAGGTTTCTAAAATCTTACATATGATTATCTTTTCTCAAATGGCTCTAAAGCTGGACTCATGGTACTAAGAGCGTACAAACAGGCTACGACAAAATGAGTTCAAATCAAAGCAAATGCTTCTTTGGTTTCTGTTCTGTTAAACCATACCTATACCTTTTCTGGGAAACTAGTCAAGACCTGAAATTCACTTTAGCTGCTTCTAAAATGACCCATCATTTCCTGAGTTGGAAAACAACAACTTCTTCCACCAACTTGGTAAGTCATTTCACTGAGACCGAAGAGAGAGGGGGGAATCCAAGAGCCCTACACAACTATCTCAGTTCAACTCATGTAAAGTGGTAATTATAGGGGAAAGTCCAAGACAAAATGATAAAATTAGGACTTCCAGGATCTTAGGAGACCCACTGAGCTATTTCCCTGGCCCAGTGTGAGTCCCTTGATGAGATGCTTGCCCAGCCCACTCTTAACAACCTTCAGCCACAGGAATGAAATAATTCCTTAGGTTACATCCTTTGGTCCTTGTGTTTAGCTATTATTAGGCACCATTTCTTAATATCTAAAGGGTGACAACAGCCCTTTGGATTGTTTGCTTTATGCCTTAAAGCAAAGGTGATCCCATCCCCTTGCACCCCCATAAAGGTTCTTTGTAATAAAAAAATATAGCGAAGGACTTTGGGATTTCTCATGAGACATTCCTATCTGCATTGGAGGGCAGCCCAGACTGCAGTGCGCCTCCGGCACACCCTGGGAAAGGCAGCCAAAGCCATTATTTCCAGTGGTGCTTTCACATCAGGGCAAAGTACTCCTGCGTAAAGTGTGGCCTGCCAATATTAAGGAGATATATGGGTGATGCAAGGGCTGTGGCTTGCTCCTGGCAGCAGGGAGGTTCCCCACTAAAGCCCAATCTGCCAGGTATGCTAGCCTCTGTCTTGCAGTCTAAGGTAAGTATTATATTCATTTATTATCGGTATTTCTTGTTTTACCTGCAGCAGTGTACTGGGTCTGGCTGGGATGGAGTTAATTTTCCCCACAGCAGCCCTCATAGTGATGTGCTTTGTATTTGTAGCTAGAAGGTGTTGATAACACAGCAGTGTTTTGGCTACTGCTCAGCAGTGCTCCCACAGCACCAAGGCTGTCTCTCCAACACTCCCCTCTCCCAAGGCCAGTAGGCTGCGGGGGTGGAGGGGAGAGTTTAGGAGGGGATGCAGTTGGGACAGTTGACCCAAACTGACCAAAGGGGATATCCTCTACTGTATGAATGTCCTGCTCAACAATAAAAGCTAAGGGAAGGGTGGGAGGAGGGGTTAATTTTTAAGGTATTTGTCTTCCAAAGCAACTGCTACAGGTACTGGGGCTCTATTTCCCAGAAAGTCAATGGGCATCACCTGCTGATGCAAAGTAGAGAATAAATTTTTTTTTTTTGCTTTGCTTCCACATGTGGCCCTTGCTTTCAGCCATTAAACTGCCTTATCTCAACCCATAAGTTTTTAATCTTATTTTCTCCCCTGTCCTGCTGAGGAGGGGGGGTGAGAGAGGTCGGCTGGGTGGGCAACTAGTGGCCAGCCGAGGTCAGCCCACCAGACTGCTCCAAACAGAGCCACTGCTCCAACACGAAAGACGAGGTCCTCCCATCGCCCTCTGTCTCACTCTACAAATCATGGTCAGGGGTGGGAAGTGGGGAGCTACAGGTGAAGAAGAGCAGTTCTTGCCAGAGCCCTGGATGCAAGTTTGGGTGTGCAGCTGATGTGCTCTCCTATGGGACAGAGCTGGGAGCTCCAGGGGGAGGAGGGCAGGCACCCCGCTGCCATGGGACTGGAGGAGGCTTTACCCCGTTCTCACCACCTCTCACCTCCCCACCTGCCAGGGCACCCACGCTGGTTTTAGGAGCTTGAGAAGGTGCGGTGAGGGCTTCATTGCAGGAGGGAGTGAGACAGATGCTAATGGCAGGGAGTTATTAAAACTCCCTTTGCCCTCTCTCTTTCTTTGTTTCCACCTCCTGAAGAATGTCTGGGCTCTCTGCAGACCGGTGACAGCTAAGGGGGTCCCCGCTGCCGTGGCTCAAAGGTTCATGACGGCACCAAGTGACCATTCACCTGTGGGGAAAGCAAAGGTGCGGGAACACCCTTTGCTCTCACAGCAGCCNAAAAAAAAAAAAAAAAAAAGAAAATAAAGGAAAATATGGTATTTCTAAGTGGCGGCCAACATCCCTGCCTGTGCCCCCCTAGGCAGACATTGCTCAGCAGCCCTCTGCGGACTCCTAGAAACCCTGTGGGTGGGCACGGGGTGTTCATAGGCAGTTTTGTGAAGGGAAGACTTGCAGGGAGATGCTACAGCTGCCGCCCGCACCCACACAGGGCGCTGAGACTTTGCACACTCCCTTCACCCGTGACTCCTCCAAACTGGCAAACGCGTCTTAAAACTCGCTGCTAGGCAGCAATGCCGACGCCTCGGGCTGGCACAGCAGCCGGGCGGATGCTCCCTGAATTGTAAAAGCAGAAGGAGAAGACCGGAGAAAATCCTAAACAGCAAAAGAAAGAGAGAGATATTTTTAAAAAAAAAAATTAGCTTCCCTGACCGGGAATCGAACCCGGGCCGCGGCGGTGAGAGCGCCGAATCCTAACCACTAGACCACCAGGGATCTATGTATTTGTTGTCCCACTTTTTCTCAAGACGTTAAGTCACATAACCACACCCCCGCCATTACTTTCTTGTTGGTTTCTCTTCTTTCTGTTCCCCCCTTCCGGGCAGTGCCAAGTTCCGGAGGCAGCTGTGTATAGGGAGGGACGTTCCATTCCACCCCCACGGACGGGGGGGGGGGCGGCGGCAGGGTGCGGAGGAGAGGGGGCGCCTCAGGCGAGGCGGGTGAGGGGCCTTCGCCCTGGGCCGGAGGAGGGATGGCGGTGGGCGGCCGGCCGGGACAGAGCCTCAGGCCTTGCCCTCAGCCCGGCGGTGCAGGCGTGAGAGCAGGTGCTCCCCGCACCGCCCGACAGGCAAGAGCTGCGGGGCCGGGGCGGAGGGCGGGTCGTGAGGAGAACGGCGCCGGACCGCGGGGCGGGCCGGGACTCCCTCCCCCCCGCCGGGGCCCGTCCCGCCGCCACGGGCGGGTGGCGGCCCCCGGTGGGAGCGGGGCTGAGCGGGGTCATTTTTGCTCATTTCGCGTTGCCTGTTCACGCTGTTCCTTACAGGGCAGCCTCCCTACGGGGTGTTGCTGTGATGGCTCCATGCAGGGCCTCGTCAGCCAGGCGCTCTGCACCGCGCGTCCCGGCCGGCGGCCCCCGGGAGGGGCGGGCGGTGGTCCTCAGGCGGGCTGCGGAAACAAAACGAGCACAGCTGCTCCGGTTTTCGGTGTTTGGTCTGCGGGGGAGAGCCGATCTGAAGGCGTACCTCAAGTGGAAGCCAGAGGGTCCCTCCCCAGAGGGAGGACCGATTGGTGGTTCACTTGCTTTTCACTGCCACGGCCTTCTTACATGATAAATATGAATCTGTGACTTTGCTTTTTTTGGTGAGGTTCTAAGAGAGGAGTGAAAACTCAGGCATCAATGCAGATGACATCTGCATAAGCATGTTGATCTCTGGTGTGTTTACTTCATGAGCCAAGTAGATCTGCGAGCTGTAGTAGCAAAAGTAGTTTTCATAGAATCATAGAATGGTTTAGGTTGGAAGGGACCTTAAAGATCATCTAGTCCACCCCCCCTGCCATAGGCAGGGACACCTCCCAGTAGACCAGGCTGCCCAAGGCCACATCCAGCCTGACCTTGAACACCTCCAGGGATGGGGCCTCAACAACCTCTCTGGGCGACCTGTTCCAGTGCCTCACCACCCTCAAAGTGAAAAACTTCTTCCTAGTGTTTAATCTAAACCTGCCCTCTTCCAGTTTAAAGCCATTCCCCCCTCGTCCTATCACTACATGCCCTAGTAAAAAGTCCTTCCCCAGCTCTCCTGTAGGCCCCCTTTAGGTACTGGAAGACTGCAATAAGATCTCCCCGGAGCCTTCTCTTCTCCAGGCTGAACAGCCCCAACTCTTTCAGCCTCTCATAGGAGAGGTGCTCCAGCCCTCGGATCATCCTCGTGGCTCTCCTCTGGACACGGTCCAGCAGGTCCATGTCCTTCTTATGTTGGGGACTCCAGAGCTGGATGCAGTACTCCAGATTTCCCTATTTAAGCAGTGTCCATAATATGAGGGTTTGCTATACACAAGCAAATTTCTCTAGTTCTAAAACCCTCTGCCTCTGAAATGCATTATATATGAAACCTTGTCCGTGTTAAGATAGATAAGCTTCAGACTGTATGCTTGCAGACTCTGCAAATACGCATTAGCTTATCTTTAAAAGCTTTAAAGTCTGAAAACAAACTTATGGAGACCACTTTCCTCAGGGATGTACTCAGGAAGTGTAGGTGTTTGGTTTCTGTCTCACTAAAGTCCCTGTTCAGCCAATTGTTCATTTCATCCCAAAACCTTCACAGTAGCAGGCTTGAACAAAAGATTACCACGTGTAATGCCCATCTACAAGAAGGGCCGTAAGGAGGATCAGGGGAGCGACAGACCTGTCGGTCTGACCTCGGTGCTGGGGAAGCTTATGGAGCAGATCAACTTGAGTGCCATTACATACTATTTACAGGACAACCAGACGATCAGGCCCAGTCAACACAGGTTCATGAAGGGCAGGTCCTGCTTAAAGAACCTGATCTCCTATGATAAGGTGACCTGCTTGGTGGATAAGGGAAAAGCTGTGGATGTTATTTACCTGGACTTCAGTAAAGCCTTCGATACTGTTCCTCACAGCATTCTCATGGAAAAACTGGCTACCCAAGGCTACAGGTGTACACTCTGCTGGATCAAACACTGGCTGGATGGCTGAGCTCAGAGAGTAGTGGTGAATGGAGTTAAATCCAGTTGGCAGCTAGTCACAAGTGGTGGTCCACAGGGCTCAGTGTTGGGGCCACTCCTGTTTAATATCTTTGTTAATGATCTTCATGAGGGGATTGAGAGCACTCTCAGCAAGTTTGCAGAAGACACCAAGTTAGGTGGGAGCGTTGATCTGCTTGAGGGTAGGAGGGCTCTTCAGAGGGACCTGGGTAGGCTGGATTGATGGGCCGAGGCCAATAGTATGAGCTTCAACAAGGCCAAGTGCTGGGTCCTGCAACTGGGCCACCACAACCCCATGCAACGCTACAGTGTTGGGGAGGAGTGGCTGGAAGGCTGCCTGGCAGAAAAGGACCTAGGGGTGTTGGTTGACAGCCGGCTGAATATGAGCCAGCAGTGTGCCCAGGTAGCCAAGAAGGCCAATAGCATCCTGGCTTGTATCAGAAATGGTGTGGCCAGCAGGACTAGGGAAGTGATTGTCCCACTGCACTCGGCACTGGTGAGGCCGTCTAGTTATGGTGCTCAGGGACATGGTTTAGAAGTGTGCTTGGTAGAGTTAGATAACAGTTGGACTTGATGATGTTAAAGGTCTTTTCCAGCCATAACGATTATGTGAAAATGTGTATATTGATTGAGATGGAGCTTTCTTTTGTCCAAACTGAGCAATTTTACTCTGCAATTACAATCAGGTCCTATTAGATACAGTCTAATGTCTTATATACTGCAAGAACTGCATTTCACATGTGTATATCAATAGCAGCTTCTTTGGTAAGACCAGAGCATTTCAGGCCTTGAGGAGACAAAGCTGTGCAGCGCTGGAGGCAGGGCACAGCTCAGACTGAGGCACCATGGTGGCCGGAGGCCACTGCAAAGAGGGGGACGTGTTTAGGTGAGAAAAGTCACTTGGTCCCAGAAGACAATCTGTGCCCCCTGTTGAAGAGAAAGGCAAAGTGGGAGCTAGTTTCCCGTAACTCAGAACCTGTAAGGAACACCAACCAAATATTAAGGTGGTTGTATACTGCAAAAACTGAGCTAGCTTTAAAGGAATTCATATGCTTCGCTAGGTCCACAGTGTCATGGTTAAAAGCATAGGCTTTCCCATCCTGGGTGCTTCTCAGGTGGGTTTTGGAGGAGTACTGATTTCTGTGCTTCTGTGGCTGTGATGCTAAGAGCACTTGAGACAGCTAGGTTAAAACTAGGGTTGGGCCACATCAGCTGCCTTTGCAGTGTTGAAGATGTGTGTTACAGAAGGTTCATTGCCACTGTTTGTTCTTAGGGAGCTTCTGTTGTGCGACACCTCAGACGAAGGCAGGGGTGAGCCCCCTGGTTTTTAAGATGAATGATAGAGACAAAATAATCCCCCTGACAATTTCAGAAAAGTAGCCAAGCCTGTGAAAGATGGGATGTTATGGCTGATGGTAGGGTGGGCAAATGTGTTTTGTCCATGCCTTAGGAAACTGTTAGATGTAGAAACAAATAATTCTTGCTCTGTTATGCTTGATAATGAGCACATTATTTTCAATATGTGTAGTATATCATACTGAATTTCTGTTAAGCAGTGAAAGAGTTGTTGATTACAGCCATAAGAGTAGTGTAAACTCTAATGTATGCACTAGAGAAATTTTACTGAAGTAAGAAGTCTTTTCCAGGTTGTGGGGGGCAGGGGACTGACCACTAGACCACTAGGAAAGTAGCATTGAGAGTCATATGCTGGCTAGTTATTTTTAGAAATAGCTTTCTTTTCTGTACAAGTCATGTGCACTGACAAAAGATTACGCCTCTTCTCTGGCTTCCTATATCCGATAGAGACACACATCAGTGAAACTGTCAGCGATTCAGCCTCCTGCCAGCGCAGAAGCAGCCAGTGCCTGTGCCTGGATCCCTGTGATGCTAGCTGGAGAAGAATGATCTTCCCAAAAGCGCCAGGAAAGGAATGTCGGAGGCCGATGTTTCTTTTCACTTAACACAACGGAACAGCAGTAAGTCAGTAAAACCAAGTGAGTAGCATTCAATGTTAGAGGTACTGTACCCCAGCTTTCAGAGTTTGGTATGCAAAGCTGAATTTTGGAACCTGAAAAATCAGAGCAATTACTTTAAATGCAAGCGTAAAGCAGCATGCAATTAACTCGTCTGTTCCATATGAATATATTACATATTATTATTACTTTAATTTGCCATGTTAATTGGTGTGTGACAGTAGGCTTACTATGTAAAAATGAGTAAGAATAACATCAAGGTAATGTACTAATTTACTGAAAATATATTATTTGGGTACGTTTCCACTATATAATGGTAAGTTCAAACTGTCTTCAGTACCTGGGGTACACACTTCAGCAGTTGTGAAAATGCTTGATTTGCACGGAAGCTGTAAACGATATTTATAACTATGTGTGCATTGATCACTCCTCTCTTTCCTCAACTGTTTATTTGGTCTGGAAAGTCTTGACATCAGCTTTTCTTCTTTAAGTTAGTGTGATTTAAAATGTACATCATCCCAGTTTCAGGGAGGTGGAGAGGACTGGAGAGGGAGGGAAAAGATGATGCACACTCTTTTGCTATTTTATATTTAATTTCCACGTATAGTCAGAAAGGTTGCTTAACTGTTAGATTATAATGATTTTCTGGGGGAAAAATACTATTGTAGTTTATATTTCTTATATCTATTTTCACTGTAATCGTTTTTTTATGGAAATAATCTAAGGAAAATCTCAAAAGATGTTGTCCAAATGGTACAGCAGTTCTGGTACTCCTAGCTCCAAGATACCTTCCTAGCTGTACAGTGACTTGCTCTATCTTCTTGTAGTTTAATTTAAATAGAGCTAGGGGGCAGTCTGTGAGAATTTGCAGTGTCATGTCTTAATACTGTGCAGACTAATCATCTACTATTTACAGAAAATATTTTAAAGATCTTGAAGAAAAACGGGGGAGTAACTCACCAGCAGTATTTTTATAAATATTTTTAAAAGTTCTTGTATTGTTTTCGTTGATCTTCTCTTCTTCCCCTGACACCTTATTTGATCCAGGAAAACCTGTGTCAGCTTTTTTTATCTTAGCCTGTGTTAAAATGCACGTGATTCTGGGGTTTGGGATAATGTATGACGGTGGTGTGCTTCATCCAGTGTCCACTGAGCTCAACAAAATACCTTAGTTGAAACATATATGACTTTTTCATCATCTCATGTAGCTCAGTAAATTTCTTTTTTTTCTTTTTGCAGTCTTTCTTCTGCAGAGCATTTTGGAAGCAACTTCTGGTTTGCTCAAGTAGACAGTAGAAATGGATGTACAGAATCAGTTATTAGGGGAGAACTTCTTACAGAAGTTTCGAGCTCTGATTTCTTTCTCTTTCATTTTTGTGAAACTTGTAGAAATTTTCAGTACCTCTGTCAAATTGAGTTATATCTAGACAATCAATTCAAAGTTACAGGGTTAGCTGGGGACACTCAGAAAATTCATCATTACATAAACTAAAGAAACCAGGCTAAAAATAGCAATGTATTGTTAAAGAAGTCAGCCCCCAGTGCTTGGTAGGATCAAGCAGAGCCTCAATTATGCATAAAAGTCTGTCTGTATGAAACCTATTTTGTGACTACTTCATGGTGAATAATTGTAAGAGTAATTGGGAGAAATAGGATGACTGCTAATGGAAAAAGAAAAGAATGGCGTCACCTTTACTTTTATACCTTTTCAAAACTGGACTGTTAGGGTATTCAAGCTCATCAGTGCAATTCTTTATGGCAGATTGTCTTTCTTAAATAAACAAGCCATAAGCTAACAGTTGCGGATGTTAAAAAAAAATTACATGAACCACACATGAGCAATACAATATTTTTTTCTGATACTAGTGTAAACTGATCTGAGTGCAGGGGCCATAAATATACTGTACCTGTGACAATTTTTTTCTTTGTAATGTATGCAGCTCTATTAATATACACTGAACTGTATATTGTGGAAGATCAAAACCCATTTAAACATTGTACTTAAGTATCCCAAGTCTATTCTGTCTTCCATGTGTCATTATGCACGTGAGTTTGTGTGAGAAATCTTTTTCTAGGGTAAAAATTCACGATTTGGAAGTGATTAATATAGCAAACTTGCATTTTATCTCCATTAAAATAGTGCAATCAGTGATAAAACAAATTTGCGCAATCCTGAAATGAATGAGTGACATGAATTTAATATTTTCTCAGGTAAAGATATTCTAAGCATTGATATCACAAAGACAATGAATTAAACAATGTTAGATCATTTGTATTCAAATGAATCGCCATGGAAAAGAGCGAACCATCCAGACTGTCTTCTTATCCTGTATGCTGTAGAGGGACCAAAACTAAATTTTATTTCAAAGATTTTATTTCAAAGGTGATGTGTATATCTGTCTATCTATCTGTCTGTCTCATGTTCGTCGTTGTAACAGATAGTCAGGCATTACCTCTTACTTCCAGACTCAGTAAAATAAAATGGTATATTACATCCTACTCACGTGGTTTCTGCCAATGACATGAACTCGGTGGGCTGAGCTCCAGGCAATAACCCATAGTGCCGGAACCAGAACTTGTATGATGCTTCTGTTCTGGTCCTAGCCTGCTTATTCTGCTGCTCTGACAGGTGTTTGAATGATTTCTTCCCCATGCCAGTAGGCTAGAATAGGTATTTGAAGTGCTTGGGGCAATGTAAGTACTGTAGAAACGGGTAGTTTCTTTGTCTGCTATATGGAATCTGTGCATTGTCCTTATAGAGCTTTCTACACATTACAACAGAGGTGACCGTGCTTGGAATGGTGATGGACAGTGAACTGGTATATTAGGACAGGGACAACTTTTCCTGGAGCTAAAATAAGGTGTTAGTCACTGTCATTGTCATGCAAGTTCAGCTAAGAGATAACTAGGGTTTCCACCACTTTGATGGATGGGGCTGCGTATCTTATGCAATTTGGCAAAAGAAGTCAAGTAAATGGTACTATTTTAGTATCTGCTGTTTTCTTTCTCTTTTTTTTTTCCCTTTTTTTTTTTTTTTTTTTTACCTAAGCAGTGCTGGAAGAGTAACTGAGACCAGGGCCCCATTCTTTTGTGCTGTGCTGGAAAACCCTTGTGCCAGTGAGGTCTCTCAGATTTTAACCAAAGTACCTTTGCATTTGCCCATCTTTTGCCTGGGTAATAGCATAGATATAAGATGTAGTCACTGCAGTATGCTATCAAAATATATCCTGTAAGCAGGAGACTATGTTTTAAAGGAAATCTGTGTCTTGTAAAATAAACTGTTTGGGGGAAAAAAATGGACGCAAACTTCAATTTTAGCTGGAAGTACAGCAGCAAATTTAGTGGAGGAGTTGAGACAGTTATTTTCTCAGTACTGTCACTGAGTGGTAGAAGGCAAACGCTACGAGCAGGGTAGGGGTAGTGGTGGGAGATGGCTGCGTGTCCATATTGGAGTTGCTTTCTGACATCGACACATATGATTTTGAAAAGGATCTTTAAGCAGCTGTTAGGTTAGGGGATAGGCCTCTGACAAATACCTCTCATACTTAAAATTAAAAATTGATGGATTTGTTACATTATGAATACTAAAAAAAATAATAATTTTTATCTTGAGCCACCTGCGCACCGCTTGCTATTTTATGTTGTCGCAGTCTCTTAGCATCTGTATGTATATGTGTACACTTTGTGTTACCTTAACTTTTT
The DNA here is from genome assembly GCA_008711295.1 of Anarhynchus alexandrinus. NCBI lineage: Eukaryota > Metazoa > Chordata > Aves > Charadriiformes > Charadriidae > Anarhynchus > Anarhynchus alexandrinus. Next base: position 1,997,878 of record VUYV01000147.1, on the reverse strand, counting down.
ATTTATGTGGGTATCTGCCTATCTTTAGGCTTTTGTCTTGCAGAATTTGGGATTTAATGATGTTACAACACTGTAGGCCTTTCCCTAAGCTTTCGAGTCTTTCAGAGCTGATTACTGACGGAAGGAGGGAATGGGAAGCCAGGTCTAGTTTGGGCTAGCCGCAAACGTGTAGAAGGGTTACCTGAAGTTATCTCAGGTAAGGGAATGGAGTTGCTGGTAACTGCAGTGGCTTTTGGGTTTTGGGGCTTGGGTGAAGAAGGCGGCACGCTGGCAGCGTGGAAACGGCAGATAAAGTTTGCAGGCTGTTCAGTTTCCCATGGATCTAAAAGGCTTTGGTTAACCTCAATTTCCAAAATTGTTTGTTTTGTTTTAGTGCTGCCCTTGAGAAAACTCCTCTCCAGGGGCAGAGCCCGGTGCTTGGGCTTTATGAAGAAATACGCCATACTCTGCATTTTTGCGGCCCCGCAGACAGACCGACCCCTTTCCCCACGCCAGGGCTCACCGGCACCGCGGCGGGTGGGCGCTGGGGCCCGGCAAGCGGCTCAGGAAAAGCGCGCCCCTCCCTCCCCGCCCAGTGCTCCGGCACGGTCCCGCTCCCGGAGCCATGAGCCCACCCGCAGCCAGCAAACCCCCCCTGCCCGCGGGGGCGACCGCGATCCGCGGAGGCCGGGGCGGCCGGGCGGGGCCGAGCGGGAGGCGGGATCGCCGGGGCGGGGCCCAGCGGCGGGCCGGGC
>VUYV01000147.1:1965992-1997008 GCA_008711295.1 Anarhynchus alexandrinus | reverse complement strand
GGTGGTGCCGCCGCCGGAGGAGCCGTTTTCCCGCTGGGTTGTTTACAGAGCCAGCCCGGCATCGCAGCGCGGGAGGTGAGGGGCGGCCCCGCCGCCGGGATGTGTGTGTCCTGTGTCCGGGAGGCGCGGGGCGGCCGCGGGGACCTGCCCCCCGGGACCTGCCCGCCAGCGGCGGCTCGGGGCGGGCCCGGCCCCTGCGAGCCCCGGCGGTGTCGCGTTTAACCAGCCGGCACCGCTGAGCGGATTGCTTAGTCGGCTTTCACGGCTTCAAACCTCATTTATTTCCTCCCTCCCCAGATCTTGGGTGATTTACTGGAATGTTCCAGGCTCTCTGTGTATTAATTTATCGTCTCAGGTTATTATGATTAAGAAGTGCTGCCGGGTGGCAAAGGTGTGCTAGTAACTCATTTTTGTCTCTCAATCTGTGCAGTGGAGTTTCCTCTCTGTACCTCATCATATACTACTACAAAGTTGTTTTTTTGGCGGGAGGGGGTAACCTGTGTGTTGGCGATGTCTTTGCAATATTACGGTGCTAAAGGATGCATCCTTTAGTAACTCTCCTCTAGGTGATGAAATAAGATGATTAACGCTTAGACTCAATAACAGGCTTTTACCGTGTGTTTACTTTACACGCCACAATTATTATTCTCCCATTAAGTAGTCGTACATTTCTTGTATTAACGCATAATGATGGACCTCTAAGAGGAGTAGGTGCCCATTAATCGATTATGGTTTGCCTCAAATACTGTGACCCAGACTAAGGGCCTGTTTTTGGATGATACTTAAAATGCATATTGATGAACCCTCCCAGCATATTTATCAGCAAGTGTTTACATAGTGTGGGAATAGTATTTTGCTAATGTAGTTCTTCTGAATGTGAATGTAAACACTTGCAGGCTTCAGGAGATTAATGGAGAAGGCAGTAGAAAATACCAAGAAAAGTATGTGTGCATATATACTTTCTGAAAGAAAATTACTTCATCAGGAATATATGTCTTTGAGTCATGGTTAACAATATGTAAGTCCTAGTGCATTTTAGGCTGCTTTCTCTTTCATCCTTTTCCCTGGAAAATGTTCATAAATATACAAAAAATATTCTAAGGATCTAAACAGGAAAGTAATGTTGGTCCTGTGAAGAGTTTATTGAAGCTGATGGGACTGCTCATAGATAAAATGCTGTGTGATGGCTTTCCCTTTTTTTTCATTTTTTCTTTTTTTTTATTTTAAATAATGGATCAAAAATCTTGGGCTTGGAAGGAAATTCTGTACTTCAATTAAATTAATTACCCTTTTTTCTTGTTGTGTATTATGTTATGAAAAAGAAACACTTCTAGAAAACCTGTTTTCTCGAAGTCAGTTATGAGGCACAGTCTCTGAGTCTCACTCCTTGCCTTTGCCCAGTGTCCTGTTCTCAGTGCACCAGTGGCCACACTCCCATTTGGATTTGTCACGTCTACTGCCAAAATGACAAGTGATTCCTTTTGGAGCTGAAGTGACTTAGAATTGATTGGAACAGTCCTTGTTTTGCTGTATAGGAATACGCCTTTGTTGCTTTGTGTATCCAGGATTTTGAAAGAGTAAAATTGGCTGGGATTTGCTCTAGTAAATATTTGACTAGCTTATGGTCCTGATTTCAGTGGATAGCTTGCAAATCCCTTACAGTGTTGGGGAATAAGTTCCTCTATTCAAATAGAGGTGAACTCACTGGAGAGTGATTTGGGTTGGGGAATAACATTTTTTAGAAAGGTTATCAACAAAATGGTGAGAATCTTATAGATGGGTACTGCAGCCAGAGCGTCTCCCTGCAGTCATCCATCTGGGTGAGTGTTTCAAAGGTGGGATATTAGTGTGAGTCTTTGCAACATGATCTGACACAAGAAATTGCTGCTCCAGGCAGCTAGAGATGTTCACAAATGATAATTATCATGGAAATGAGGGACCAAGGGACTCAATTTCCCTTTGCTTTCCAGTAGGCATTGAAGGAAAGCTGGAGCATAACCAATGTTGAGAAAAATGGTAAAACTCCCTGTATGGCACCTGGCTTATCCCCTCTGTGTCTCGGCAGGTGCCTGATGCAGCCGCAGGCGGTTGTGTTCCTCAGCTCTACTGGCGAGGTGGATCTAGTGTCATCACCCAAGAAGCAGCAGCCTGACAAATCTCTTCCTCTTTGTGATCAATAAGCCAAAAAAATCTAAGGCTTTATGGGTGCAGCTCTTGTTTTAATGAGGTATCCACTCACTGGTATAGTTATTGATGGTGGGGATGACCGCCTGCCATGGAGATGGTGGTTTCTCACTCCCTGCTGTGAGAAAGCTGGGCCTCTGGATCTGCGCCCTCGTGGAGGAAAATGCACGAGTCACGCTGCTGCTGTCACCATGGGTTCGTCCTGTGGGTTAAGATCGTTTTCCCCAAAAGAGGAAACCTAATGCTACAGTTGAGGAGTGAAGTCAGCATTAGGAGCACTCACTTAGGTGGCCTCCTTTGACCAGGAAGAAAAGCAGGGTAGGAGAAACTACTTTTCAGATCTCTCTCTTTCATTACTTTTTTTTTTTTTAAAAAAAAATCTGACTGGTTTCCTTATTCCCGTGTCATTTTTCCCTAGCCTGATCCATGAAACAGTGAGGCAGTGACCAAATTCACAGCAGGCTAGAGGGTTTATATTCCCCCCCAAATACCAGATTGATACATTAAACACATACATGGGAATATTCTTTTTTTTCCTCCTTTTCTTTGCAAACCCTTCTGATTGTAGGTGGAAAGATATACTTCTTTGTTCTTGATCAAAATGTCAGGCGGGCGTAAGCAGCTATGCCGCTGCTGGAAGATGTCTGTTCAGTTTTGGGGTGGGCAGCATGCTGCAGCGAGGCAGCGGGCTGTGGTTGTGTCTTTCCTCTGCTTGCCTGGAAGGGCAGGGTGCAGGCAGGCTTTGTGGGGTCTGTCGGTACTTCCTTATGGGTTGCAATGCAGAAGGTAATAGTAAGTGCCAAGAAGGGTGAGTTACTGCAGGTGCAGTGCTTTGCTCTTACACCTGTGTTGCTCCCAGTCTCTGACCAAGCTTGGAGAAATGGTACTGGTATTTCAGCTTGGTACCGTATAGCATCCTAGTGACATGCGTGTACTTACTTGAGACTTAAAGGCTTGTTGTGGAACCACAGCTTATCCTTTAGGAAGACTTCTGGCTTAGGTTTGCAGCTCTCAATATATGGGGTACCCATCATAATCTTAATAAGCCTTTCTGATTGTTATTTATCTTGTTTTTAAGACGCGAGTGTGCTTTCAGTTGCAGGCCTTGAATTCCATGTGTTGTGTGGTCCTATTGCCTTGACAGCTAGATGAAGCTGTTCCTTGCTGTCAGTTATTCTGTCCCCTGTAGTACTCATGCATGTAATTAATCATTAGGTATCCTCTTTGATATGCTACATGTAGATCCCACTGAGGTGCTGCTGTTTTTCTTCTGTTGCCTTTGTTATGGCTAGTATGTATGTTTTACAGGTTGTTTTTTTTCAACATCCTGCCTGTCATATTTAAGTAATGGTAATATCAACCTGGTTTACAGGAACAGAAAACATCCAAGGTGAGCAGGGAAGTTACACCTGTTTATATGGGCAAGATTTGCATTTACCTTTTGGTTACAGTGTCAAATTAGGATTGTTTATGTTTCATTCTGTGTTCACTTAACAGGATTTAAAAGCTTTCCTTTCTAGAAAGGAAGTTTTCTTACAGTAGTCTCGCCCATTAGTGACTGATTTGGGGATCTTCCCATAGTGTTTCCGAAGATATCCGAGAGCCATTTCCCCAAAAATCTAAGGCTCCCCGGGCAGACAAAGAGCTGTCCCAGTGCACCAGTTAGAGGAAATCACAGCTTTGTTTTACGGAAGTTCCCAGCGAGAGCTACTGCTTCCTTGAACTCAGCCTTATCTTAAGAAAAGGTAATATATTCCCTGACTCATTTTTCAAGTAAATTTAACCTTTTCTAACAGTGCTGTCTCTATCTGCCGCTACTCCTGTCTGGTTTTTTGGTTTGGTTTTTTTTTTGCTTTCTGTCCCACATGCCATCTGTCTTATTTTCTGGTTTGTTTTCTTTTTAAATACTCTAAACTAAGGCAGCAGCTAGAAAAGAAGTATGAATATTTATGAACCATCACTGCCACCTTCAATCTGGATGGCTTCCTGCCAGGTCAGGTGATGCTGTGATTGCAGAAACTAACTGGGATCTGCCTAGGTTGTTACGTGGGGGGAATGGTACAAGGAACAACTTGGTATCATCAGTGGTTCAGCAGTGCTTGCATGCTGTGTCAGGAGTCACTGTGCACAAATCATGTAGTAGGTAGCACTGGTCTGTTGTTGTAGTTAACTGTCTCATGGTCAAGTAATGCTCCAGTGTGGTGGCAAGGGCTTTATTTTACTGTCAACTTAAGCGGCAGCATTTCTTTAATGCTTTTTAAGTATCTATACGGATGCCAAAGACCAGGGTACTTCTCATAAAGCTGGGTATGATACTGTATGCAGGTTTTGGTAGCTGTAACAAGCTCAGCAATGCTTTGCAGCAGGCCAGAGACTGGCTTGAGTTTTTCCTTCGTACTTACAAAGGTTCAGATAATTCAGTGAAGCATTGAAGAGTACAAAAAAGTAATTTTACACATTAAGATTGTGTGTGATATTTAGAATAGATATTAAAAAGAAATTCTCACTTGTAATATATAAGTAATGTTCGACTTTTTGTACTCTCTTTTTTTTCCATCCTGGTTGCCGATCGAACCTTTTGCAGTGAAGCTGCTGCAGACTAATGGCTAAAGGTAGCATAACCCATGACATAAAATCCTGGCAGTTCCATCTGTCCCAGCTCCGAAAGCTTCTAAAATGCAGGTGTTGTCTGGTAGATGCGTGGTGCAAGTGGTGACATCCTGGTGACAATGAATGGAGAATCAAGGAGATAAAACTTTGACTCTTACTTTGTTACGGAACAGTGTGCTGAAATGTGGCCAGGTATGTGGTGAAAGATTGACTTTGCCTGCTGTTAAGCCAGTCACTTGTGTAGATACGGGTCAAATGATTGACAGCTATGCAACAGCTGATGAACATGAAAGCCCCCTTGCCACCCAGATGTGCTGGGTCAAGTAGCAAGCAGTCTGAGTAGTCATCAGAGCAGTTAGGAGATGAATTGCGAACCACGAAGGAATGACAAGGGTAGCTTTCTGCTAGTGCGGTGAGTTGTTCTCCAGCCCTTATGCTTAGGTATCAGCTGAAGAAATTCCATTTGATTTACAAGTAATTTGGGTTTGGTGTTTGTTTTTTTCCCCTGTGTGTGATGCTGAGCTGTGTTGGTTAGGTATGCCTTCTTGTTAGGGGTGAGTAGATGGTGGGAGGTGGCTGGCATCATCACATCACTGTACAGAGGCTAGGCAGGAACATCTACATTTGCTACATCTACATGCATACATGCTATAGTCATGCTTACAGGATGGAAGGTAAAATCTCCTGTGTTGGGCTAGTGCTGATGTGGTTGCTCACTGGAGCACATTTGTTTCCTTATATACAGGAATTCTGGATTCCTTAAAATTGAGCTCTGCTAACTAATCACTCGGTGGATAAATTTTTAAGTGTGCTATTTGTTTTGAAAATTGGATTTCCCTTTGTAGCGTGTGATTTCTGTTAGTACAAGTAACACATTGGTTGTCATCAAAAGAGATTAAGGAGCTGGAAATTAGTTTTCTTTTCTCCTTCTCTGTTGACACTGTGCACTTGATGCTATTGTATGAGTAGTAAGTTTCAGTGTTTTGTCAACTAGTTCTGTCCTTTTGTGAGCCCTGCTCTGGTAGTTCCCAGTCCCAGGCTGAGCCAGGCAGGTAACAGGCAGGTTTTACCTGGGAATAGAGACTGATCTTGAGACCAAAAATCATACAGCAAGAACAAGAAATCCAGAATCTTCTACAGGCAGGGTGGGAAGAGCAAGTAATGTGAACCCCAGGAAACAACCACACCTTCTGCAGTTGCGCATATTAGTGAGTTCTCCTGGGCTTTACGGATGTCGACTTGTGGAAAAAACACTGCTACCTGGGAGAGTGGTTTCTAGCCCTTCTCAACTCTAAGTGCACTTTGGATTAAGGTTGTGAGAAGAGCAAGGAAGGTGCGTTCCCATCCTTCTTTTCCTCCTGGGAAAGAAATGGGCACACTGGTCCTCGCAGAATGGGGCCCTGCTCCACTAGGAGGGAGCCACGATTGAAGAGTGCCATGGGCAGTCTGTGAAAATGCCAGTGGAAAGCCAAGGAGGTTTGCAGAAGGAAAGCCACCCATCCTTTAAATATTTATAAGCATTGATGCGATCCCCTCTCAGTCTTCTCCAGGCTAAACAGACCCAGGTTTCTCAGCCTTTCCTCATAACAAAGGTACTCTGTTCCCTTGATCATCTTTGTAGCCCTCCGCTGGACTCTCTCCAGTAGTTCCTTGTCTTTCTTGGACTGGGGAGCCCAGAACTGGACACAGTACTCCAGATATGGCCTCACCAGGGCAGAGTAGAGGGGGAGGATGACCTCCCTCGACCTGCTGGCCATGCTTTTTTTTAGTGCACCCCAGGATGCCATTGTCCTTCTTGGCCACAAGAGCACATTGCTGGCTCATGGTTATCTTGTTGTCCACCAGGACTCCCAGGTGCGTCTCTGAAGAGCTGCTTTCCAGCAGGTCAACCCCTAACCTGTACTGGTACATGGGGTTATTCCTACTTAGGTGCAAGACCCTGCGCTTGCCCTTGTTGAACTTCATTAGGTTCTTCTCTGCTCAACACTCTAGCATGTTCAGTGTCTCGCTGAATGGCAGCACAGCCTTCTGGTATGTCAGCCACTCCTCCCAGTTTTGTGTCATAAGCAAGTTTGCTGATGATACACTCTGTTCCCTCATCCGGGTCATTGAGGAATATGTTGAACAAGATTGAACCCAGAACTGACTCCTGGGGAACATCACTAGGTACAGGCCTGCAACTAGACTCTGCACCGCTGATCACAACCCTCTGAGCTCTGCCATTCAGCTGATTCTCAATCCACCTCATTGTCCGCTCGTCTAACCCACACTTCCTAAACGTACCTATGAGGATATTATGGGAGACAGTGTCAAAAACCTTGCTGAAGTCGAGGTATACTCTTCATTAAGGTTAGCCCAGCCATGTGTTTGAGATTGGAAGTGTGCATTTTAATCCTAGGTCTTGTAATAGTTACTGATAAGAACATGAAACTAGCTCTGGGGTAATACACTTCTCACAGGTAATGCATCAGTCCTTTTTAACTACAAATGACTAATGCATCCAGATGGGGTAGGTATAAGCTGCTGTTCCTATTTTTTTAAAGGTGTAGGTCTCTACCCAGTTTGGACAGGTTTTCAGAGCAACTGTGAAAAGGTGTGGATTGTTCTCTGCCAACTTTTAAGTTCTAACACCAAAACTGGAAGCACTACAGCCCCTCAAAAAAAAAAAAGAGGCTTTAACATGGACCAAAAAACCCCCAAAACTCCTTAATATGTTAACTGTTTTGGCTGGCTTCGAACTTGAGGAAGGGCAAGCAATTACTTTGATGTAGCTGTAAACAAGTGAAGACAAGGTTTTGCGTGAAATGTGTTGGGCAATCTGAAACACTTGCCATTAGCAGCTTTGTCAGGTGTAAGTTGTGGTGAATGGAAAATTAGCAGCTTTCATTTGTGGGCCCCAATTCTGCCAGTGTTTCCTTAGGTACTACAAGCATAACTGGAGTAAGTGAGCTGTCCCTCTGAATGCACTTGGTACATGAGTAGAGATGTTGCGGTGCCTGGTGATGTGGCTGAGGTGGCTTCTGTGAAAATGCAGCACTGGAGGAATTGAAGCTATTTGTAAAATTAGTTCAAATTTTGTGAAGAGTTTTTTGGTTTTTTTCCTAGCAAAAAGAAATATTTAGCTTCAGCAATGCAGAGTTACTTTTTCGATACTGTCAGTGTAAGATGTTTGAATTTTACTTTCAAAATCAGTCTGTCTGTTCAACAAGAGCACCTTGGCTCAATAATAATGTTTAAAACACTTGAGTAATCTGAATGTAATCTGAACAATACTGCTGTTGTTTTACCAGAAAATTTCTACACTTCTGTTTTTTATGCAACAGTACTCAACCTTAATTCAAGCATATGTTTAACTTTTTTTTTAACTAAACCCTGAACTGTCTCACTGACAGAACCCATCCAGAGTTGAGCAAATAAGTCCAGATTAGATATGCTGAAAAAAGGATAGCATATAGCTGTTTTGTATGAACTGTTCTGTTGTTCTGTCTTTTCTGTATACATAGAAATAGGTTGCTAACTTTATTTACCAGAATAATTTTGAGCAGACAGCTGTGCACAAATGGTTAGAACACGGAAAAGTAGAAACAACTTATTTTTCTGTTTCTTTTTCTTTCTAATTCTTTATTAGATTAGAAGCAATCTAATTAGGTAGGTCAATGTAACAGTGCTATGGGGAATTCAGTTTGAGAGGGAAGTTTTTGCTTTGTATATAGTGCAAGGTGACTCGGTACAAGGCCAGAAACTGTGTGTAATGTTGTACAGGAATCCAAAGATGGAGGAAGGAAAAATGGTAATAAAGGTTTTAAGGATGTTTCAGAAGAGCAAGAGAACTAAATCATTCTCAGTTACACAATACCTAACGGAATTTTGCAAGGAGGAGGGAAATAATTAGAAACATGGCTACTTTTAAAACAACCTTCAGACTATGCAGTGGGTAAAGGGTACGATTTATTGTTGATCGTTGTAATTTTAATGCGCCTAATGCTGCCAACGTCTGAGCACCTGTGAAGCTGCGTGTGCTGGTGTGGTACAAGGTCACAGTCAACTGACTAATGCAATAAATATTGCAGGTTAAGGAATTGAAAAATAAACAATGAAGGTTTCCAGTCTTAATTTTGTACATTACAAATGTACAGGATTTTCTGTTACAATTAAACTGTTTTATATGTTACTTAATGTACAGTGTATGCAATGTGACACAGTTAAGGTTGCTATGGAAACCTGGCATTTTGGTTCTGTTAATGGTGTTTCAGATAGGAAAACATTTGCATTGCATTACTGTAAGACTCCTTTCTACCCCCACTCCTCAACTCCTTTGCTTCTCAGTTGGGAGGTAGGTGACAGAGAAAAAGCCACGGCCTGGAATTTGCATGAGTCAGGGTCAGTTGAAAAAAGGGATGTTGAGCTGAAACTTAAAATTACCTTCAAGTAGCTCTTGTGTCTTGAGTTGCTTTTTGAAGTGAGGAAGTATTTAAATGTTACTCTTTCACAGTGTAGTGTCAGTGGGCTGTTAATTTGAGGGTCTTTTTAGAAAAACTTTAAAATGAGGGGTACTTTCTAAAGAAAAGTTTCCAATAATTTTCACAGCTTGATTATGAATATTGTTGGAAATGTACTTGACCTAAAGAACAGTGACCAGTTCTAATACTTCCTGTTAGATCGATGTGTTTATTCATATTTTAACACTTTCTTGTTGCCTTATTCTGTAAAGTATTGAGAACATATTAACTGAGTATCTTTGAATACAATGGAAATATTTACAAATATAAAGCAAACTTTATGCTTAACCATTTTGGGACCTAAACTAATTGTAAGTGGAAAGCGATTTATGGCATCTGTGATTTATGGTACAGGTATTTGTGCCAAGCATCAAGCCACATCTTTGTGGTTTATGTGACTCTTCAAACACTTGTCTCTTTTTGCTCTGGCTCTACTTTATTTACCATTGGTATAAAGGCCTTTATTGGGTTGGTGAGAAAAGAGATGAGAAGCGAGAGAGCAAGTTTGCTGTGAAGCTGGGAACACGTATTTGTCTTTCGCAGTCTCTTTCTCATCTCATGACTGCTGGCCGTAGGTCTCGGCAGCACTCATCTTTCAGAGTGTGCAGTTGCTGAGACCCACCGAACGACGTGGCTGCTCAAGGAGTTAGGTCGATGATAGAAAGCCCAAGCTTTCTACTGCAGGTCTACCTTCTGTGGCAGAAGTAAGGGTGTGCTTGCAGTTCAGCTGTGTGCAGCAGAGCCTGTGGGAACTGGGTGTGAGCTGGCATGGGAACTGCAGATAGAGACCCTTCTGCTGACTACTATAGGTAATTTGTGTGGTAATTTTGGGTGGAGGAGTGGAAGCAAACAGCTGAAGTAGGTGAATGGGAGGAAGGTGAAGGGCAGTAATCCTTCAAACTGGCAGCTGTGTGCTGCCTGGAAGTATTTAAACAGCCTGAAAGAGGCGAGCAAAAGGAAAGCCCAGTTTCTTTGGCCTGGCACTTCGGCTGGCCAAGGTCCCCTTGATCACTAAAGGACGTTTGCTGTACATCTGTCTGTAGTGCTGCTGCTGATTTGGCAGTGCAAATCCTGCTTGAGCCCTGTGTAAGCTAATTCATAGAAGCAACTCAGATGTATGGCCGAGCATGTGATATATGACACTGTGGATCCAATAGCCCTTAACAGCATTCTGTGTATGGGACAAAGGGCAGTTCTGGTTGCTAACCTGGCATGGAGGTGGCACCAAGGCAGTCAGCTGATTATGTTTGCTACCTGACTTACTGTCGTAACACACTGCTGCGTAGAAGTGGTGAGGATGGAGTGACATTCTGTTCGCTGCTTCGGTGCCTTTGCTTGGTTCAGAGAGGGGAATCCAAGGAGGACTTGGTCATGTCCCTTAAAAACCTGTAGAGAATCCGTAACTCGTTGGCTGTAGGAGCGATGTGGTTATCTGTATGCATATGCTTTGACTTTGTCAAAACAGATGTGCAGGCTTTCTTTCAAATGTTTCTAAACAGATCATGAAACTAGCAGTTGTTATGAGCAAGGAACATGCTGGTGTCAGCTGCCATATCAGCAAGGTAGTGCTAAGGGCATTGTCTAAATGCTAGTTGATGTGTTGAATGTTCATCAATTTTTATTTTTTAGAAACTGCAAGTACTTGGTGTTTTAGTTGAATGCTGCTAAGCACATACATAAGTCCTTTGTGTGTGTGCTGGTGTGCTCCAGGGAGAGGTAAGAGAACAGTGAGATCTGTCTTACCTCTCTGAATATGGTAAACTGCATCCTCCTCTTGTTCTGTGGTGGTGTGACTGTGATGGTGTACATCAGTTTAGGATCTAAATCAGAAATGCAAAGTAACCAGTGAAAGAAATGCCTCAGTATGTGGCGTAAGCACAGACTTTGTTTCATTAAGCAGGCGTCCCAGGAAAGAAAGGCACAAAGGGTAAGCCGTTTGCCTTGCAGTTACCAGATCTGTGGTTTTGTAATAACTTTGCAGAGTGACCACAAGGTCCTCTGGATCTCAGTCTCTCACCCGTAAAATGAAAGCAATATTCTTGACGAGGAATGTTTGAAAGGCTTAGCTTTTTAAATAAATGTAGCTGCAATTTACTGGAATCCCAATTATCTGGAACCAGCACCCTGCAAATTCTTGGGTGTTTCTGTTATTTACATGTATGAGGTTTTCTGTATTTCAGTGGCGACAGAATTCATTCTGTTCATCCAAATGCTAATGTTTTTCTGCTGCCTTGTACCTTTTGTTACAGTATTTGGTAGGCAGAGACCAGTGTTTTCTGTCAACAGTCCATGAAGATGCAGGATTTGGCATTTAAACTCCACATGCTGTGTCTACCTGTACAATGTGAGCGTGAAAGGCTGCGAGGGTTCAGAAAGCTTGAGCTTGATGCTTACTTGAACTGGGGTGGGATGAAACAGGGGATACAAGAAAAGGAAGGTGTTAATTATTTTAAAACTTTTGCAGCAATGTTCTTGTTGATTTAAAAATTAAAATCTTCCCAAGTGGCCTGATTTCAGACAGCACTGTGCTTCTACATTTGTTATGGCATAGTGCTCTGCCTGTTAATAGTTCACACTTCTATTTAACCAGTTTCCGTCTAGCAACTGCAGCTGAGTTACACAGTAAAATATATTGTTCCTTATAGAAAATGCATCTGGTGATGTTCAGCTGCCAATAAGGGAAGATTGAATCTTGATGTTTTTCTCTCTTGACAGCCATCACCGGTAATGTGGAATTTCTGCTAGCTCTTTTGCTTCCCCTTACTCTGTGTGAAACATGACAGCCTGAGTTAGTGGGTAAAAGTCTTCTCCCAAGCCAGGTAGGAATAATTCGCCTGGGGAGTCCATTGGAGTTTAATCAAGTTTTGTTATTGTTGTTTGGTTTCTGAATCACAAATAGTTTCTGTTACATTGATTCTCATTTATTTTATTTGAACTTTGTTCATGTAGACAGGCTGTTGCAGATCCAGTTGGGGAGCTGAAGGTGATCTAAGCTTGGCCTGTTCTTAGTGTATTAGTAGCAAACGAAAATGCTTGGACTGTTAGCTTACTACACCTCTGTAGTGGGGATAATAAGCTCCTAAACATTGCACCCAGTTCCTCTGGGTTTTGTTCCCTTTGCCTGTCTTATCTCTAGATCTTATCTTCAATGTCCTTGACAGGCCACAGGGTACACTAGTCACATTGAATCTCTCTTTCTCTCCATTTGGAGATAGAGAAATTGTGATACTGGTCTGTGTTTAATCTGAACAAGAAGTCCAGAAACCGCTTCTGCGTACAAATTTATTTTCAGTCTCTTAATTTTTGCATTTTAATCATTTGGGGATTTTAAGAGTGTACCCCTGTTACAAGAAACATGGCAGGCTTAATACTTTAAAGGTCGGTGTAGTTGTGTGCATACATAAGGGTTGTTCACCTAAGCAAGGTTTGAGTCATCAGCCTCAACTTCACTGAGGTGGAGAAGCTCTCCTAGGTTGGTTTAGCACCCTTCAGTTATGTATGATGGGCTGAGAACTTATTTATAGAGCTTATTAATGTTTTAGAGATAACATTACACTTTATATGGTAATTATAATGTGACTATATAATTGTATTAAAATAATTCCATATTTATCTTAAGATAGCTTTAGGACAAACAATTTTTTGTCCATTCTACTGAATCTAACTTAATGTAATTAGTCTGTGCTGTGTTTTGTTGGGTTGTGCTAGTGCTTTTCTGAAAGCTTCCAATCTCACTTTTAACTAGGTCATTCTGCCTGAAGAAAAGACTAAAAAAGTTGTAGCTTACTCTCCTCTTTGCTGGCTGTGCATTTCTGTTACCTTTCATCTTGAGATGCTGGAGCGTTTATTCTGAAACTTTTATCTTTACTATGACACCGAATGAAATACACTAGCAGAATATAAAAGCAGTAACACTCAACCTGGTTAGTCCAGTCAGTGAGGCATTAATGAAATAGTGCAAAGTTTAGCATTTCTCATAAGGTGCTAATGTGCTTTCACCTTCCTGTTTTTAAAAATGGGATGTCTGTTAAAATGAATGCTAGAGTTGATATTAGTGCTTTGACTTGTGAAGCTTAATCATATGCATTTGTATGACCCAGTAGCAAATTGTAACACGTCTCCTCTTCTGTTTAACCTGTTTCTGTTGCCTTATGCTTAAAGGTGGTGTGTACGACCCTATGCTGCGACCTTGTTGGTGTGTGTTTGTATCTATTTGCGTCTGCACAGTGCCCTGGAAACTGCTTTGGGCTCTCCAGAGGCACAGATAGCAACCCTCAAGGGTTCAGTTTCAGATCTGAAACTGATCTGTTCAAGTTTTCAGACTTAAAATGCTTCCCCTCTATCTGTGATTTATTCTACAATTTCCTATTCTGCTGCTTGATAGACATTTTTAGTATTGCTCTTGAAGTACTACGTACATATCTTTCCTTTTTTTGGTCTTAATATTGAGTTGTTGGTGTAATTCTTGTCATCTCTCATGCTGCATTTTTTTAGGGGTCAGAATTGGCACATGTACCCAGAAGACTTCTTCATAAGAAGACACTCTGCTGCAGAGTTGCAGATCTGAGCAGAATCGTTAGTAATGCTTCGTGTCCAAAAATGACCGATGGCAACATTTGAATGTTTGTATTACAGTAGATGAGAGTAAGGAAGCATGCAGTGGTATGAGCAGATGTGTGTGGTGTTTGTCTGTAGTCTCAGGAGCAGAGGTAAAATAGAGAAGCAAAAATAAAAAACCTAATGTTGTGTGGGATACTCTACCAGAGAGCAGGTGAGAGCGACGTGATGTGTCTCGGCAGCATCCTGTCCCCTCGGCACAGTGGGGTCTCCCTGTTACATCCTTGGCATGACCATGTCTGCCTGGCTGTCTCACTGGGAGTCTTCTGCCTTAATCTGCTCTGTCTTCCTAACTGTAGAAAATTTGTGTTTAGGCCTCTTACCTTCCCTGCTTCTTTTTCACAGTATGGTTGCTGCCACCATTACTTGTCTTGTGGGGCTCCTGCTAAGGTACAGGATACTACCCTTGACTTGATTTCCCTAAAGTTTTTTTACATATTTCCTGAAGAAGCCGAGAGTACAATTTAAACCTAGATCCTCAGAGGAGTTAGGCTTTTTATTTCTTTTTGTGGATCTCCACTTAATTTCTGTGCGTGTGCCATCAGAGACAAATAAATGTGAGACTGTGCTATCGGTCTCCAAAGTTTGTCAGTTTAAATTTTACACAGAAAATAAGAACTGGCTCTTTGTCAAAGTAGTCTCCTTCCTTATTTTCATTGCTGCTGGTTATTGAGGCTGGCTGGATTAAAGCTAGTGGGAGGATACTTGTACATGTTCCTCTTCTGCTCTCATTTGAGCATGTAAAGGTATTTCATGTAGTTCAGTTCCCCATTTGCAAAGTAGGGAATTACAGCATTTGCCTACTTCGTGAAAGGTTGAGAGATGTTCCTCTGCAGGGTTGTGAAAATGTATCTAGAGAATTGCATGATCTTGAAAGGTTTTTTTTCTCTGCATGTCTTTCCTGGACTCGCAGTGTGCACAGATGGCCAGAGACAAGCTATCAAGTCCATTGAATGTTCTAAAAATAATCAAATATTTCATTGGCTTCTGTATTGCTAGTGCTGTTTGATGTGCTGTTGTTCATGTGCATGATTTTGGAAAGTAATGCTCATGGTTGGAGGATTGATCGTTGATGTTTAGAGCCAGCAAACAGGATTTCTGGGTGCTTACCCCTGAGTGCAGCAAGCAGGTTCTTTTGTTGTCTCATGAAAGTGTAAACTACTTAAACTGCAAGTAGCAAGGTGTATTATTCTTTGTGCCTGAGAAAGGAGGGAAAAGAGAGGAAAAATAATTGAATTTGATAAATTTATCAAAGTCTTTAGAAGACTTAGGATGTTCTGTTCACATATTTCTTTATTTTTAATGTTTCTGTCAAAAATACAGTTCCCTTACCCTTTGTTTGTTCTCACACTTAGAGCAGCTTTCTCTTGTGCTGCTTTGAATGTACCGTGACAGGAGGCTGCTGTCCCGCAGTGCCAGATGGCAGAGCGGGCAGCAGGAGCTGGAAGCAGCATTTCTGGAGGTCTTGGGAGGGTGGTGGCAGTTGCAGTGGTGTGAATACCTGGAGTCAGGAGTTCAGTCTGTTCCTGTGACTTTTTTTTTTTTTGTAGCCTTGCTGGAGCGTTCCCACTCTCATTATAAACTCCCAGTAGCATCCCCAAAACTCCTTGGCAGCAAGCCTAAACAGATAAAGCAAATATCCAAAAATATGCTAATATAAATGAAAAAATCCAGAGCAATAGGACTATCAGCAAAAAGTGCAATATGTTTTTATGTATTTTGTTCTTTTCTTCATATAATTATTAGGTGCTGACATTGGCTGAATTTGGAGAGTGGCAAATTTTTAAGAGCATCCTTATTTAATTGCATTCTTTGTCTATCGGGAATATCTTTCCTCTTGAAATTACCTAATAAAAGAATTAGCATTGCTGTAGACATGTGATATAAGCTTTTCACTGTCTATTTCCATTTCAGTGTAGAAAGGGTTAAACTGAGACTGAAGTTCCTATAAAATCATCTTTGTCATCATTTAAGTTTAGACTGTACTCATATGAATAAGATGTCTGTCTCCCAGCATATAAAAATCCCCCAAATATTTACATATTTTTAATAGTCTGCCTGATTCAGTCTTTGTCTCTACCAGCAAGGAGCTACCAGGAAACCAAGATTCATTTTAACCATATATCCTTACTAATATTTTAGGCAGTTAATATTAATAAAGAATATCAGGGATTTCTTTCTTGGGAGATATCAAAGGACAGGTAGAGGGAAAGTGCAGAGCAGGTGTGCTTTTTTTGATGTAACTTTGAAATGTCAGTGACAACCTGTAAAGGAAACATGGCTTTAGTACTGTTACTGCTTAAAAAACTAAAAATTGAAAAGGACCTTTAAGAAATACTAGTTTTCAGTAGCAACTACTGCAGGTTACGCTGTGATTCTCCTAGCTTTCAGGCTTTTTTTTTTGTTGTGGTTAAAGCAAACTAGTACATGAAAAATTCCCAACAACAAAAGTAAACTCACAGTTTGTGAAGTCAGCGCTCCTAAACAGTTTGCTTTTCCTAGTACTATATTTTTGAAGTATAATTTTCAGCCTTAAATATGCCTTCCTAGAACACCACCTCTGCTTCTTCTAACAAGTGAGCTAAATAAGTTTTAAGTCAACAGAGTGCGACCTGGTGTTAAATTATTTTATTTTGAAAATTTTCATTAATTGGTGACTGGGTATGAGATCCCTGTGTATTTTTATTAGCAAAAGAAAAAAACACCTGAATGCCTTTGTTACTTCTGGTCTATGGATAACATTCAAATTTTCTGAGTGCCCATCTGTTCTGAATATATTTATTTTTTTAAAAAAGTTCTTGATTTATTCCCCTTCACTGTGAGAAAGGACTTGGAATTGCATTTAGTTGATGTGGGAACAACAGGCTTCATACCTGTGTTGTCATTGCTAGCTTTGTTTAGCGTTGATGAAAGCAAACAGCAAACCTTACACTTGATGAGCTCAGCAATGCCATGCTGGTTTGGTGCTGGCACCATCTGCAGCATCTGCGGTTAGGTCTAGGCTTAAGTCCTACTTCCTCTCTTCTTGTGCCCCTCTTTGCCGAAGCAGTGTTTGGGAGCTCTGGCGCTGGGACGGACAGGGCTGTGGGCAGGCAGAGTTTTCTCCTCCTGGCTCTCTGGGCAGTGGCGTTCCCTTCATCTGCCAGCACCATGCTGGAGCAGGGCACAGTGGTGCTTGGTGGGTCGGTAGATCAGGGGAGAGGAAGAGAATGAATGGAAGTAGCGTGCTGCTGACCCTTGCGCGAGGTGAGGCCCTGAGGACAGCTCTCACTTCCCTCCATTCATCGCAGCTGATCATGTTTCAGTGAGGTGAGAGGGGCTTTCCCTACTTCCCTCTTCTCATTCCCATGGGTCCCGTTGTCCTCATGGGTTTAATATTATCTCAGTGCTCTGTGGTTGTTTGGTAGTTCTCAGTGTCAACATGAGACTCGACTCTGGCCTGTTGTCTTGGAGTGTAGTGAGGGGAAAGCAGGCAAAGGGGAAAAAGTGGTTCCTCTTTCTTTGAACTCTGTAGTTTGCTGTAGAGGTTGTAGTTGTATGCTTTGAAAGATTTATTGTAACTCTAAATGCAGTGCTAACAAAGCCACCTTTTCTGATCTTCTGAAGATCTAAGGACCTGCCCCAACAGGGAAAATAAAGATGTGTTGAAATTCACAGGAAGTATGTGTTACAGACTGGACATCTGAGCAGGACAATCTGTTTTGATGCTATTGTTATGCTCCTATCATGTAGGTTTCAAAAACCTACTGTCATGTAGGTTTCTTCAGGCCAGGCTGAAGACTGTGACGTGCATTAACTTGCGGAGATAAAATAGTATTCTCTTTATAAAGCCAAAGATGTCATAGGCAAATTTGCCATTTAAAGAGTGACCATTACTGTAAGACTCTACCTGATGCATAAAGATCAGAGAGACTAGATTCTTTTTGATGTACTGGATGTATTCAAAATTAATGAGTAAGAAAAAGTGCATTTTCAAGCAATGGACTTTTAACTGCTGTGGACTGATGCTCCACAAATATGGAGAGAAAATTATGGAAAGTGTTTCTGGTAGAATCTAACATTGTATGTTCTTGGGCTTTTTAAATAGATTAGTCTACTTCTGCTACATAATCTCTTTTGCTGACATCTGGCAGGTTGTAGTTTATGATCTTTTAATGCAGGAGAAAATAATGGGAACTGATTAGGTCCCAGAGGAATTTTCTTCTTTTGCCGCGAATCATAATTTATGTGGCTTCCATTTCTTTGTCGTACAGCCCATTAGGCTGAAACGCTTAGTAGTAACTTCTGGTTTGAACTTTAATCTGGAATACTGCTAAAAGAACTCTTAAGATGTTTACTTATTTTGTGCATGTGCACAAGCCACTGGGGTAGGTTGAGTGTGTGTTGGAGAGGGGAAGAGGATGAAACATTGGCAGAATTCTTGGAAAGCAATTCATGTGGCATATTGTTAATTGCAGTAATTGCCAAGCAGTTATGAAATTCCCAACTTCTGATTTGCAAGTGCCTCAGTATGGCATTCTGCAAAGAGGTGGTGTTTTCCATGTCATAAGCCACTGTTACTGCTCTTCTTTTTTTTTTTTAATTTTTTTTTTATTATTTTTAACTTCTCACAAAACCTTCCCTTGTCCTGACTATCTCAAGGTGACTGCAGTTCATCTGGAGAGCAGGAAGTCCATCATGTTTCTCCCTGTATCCTTATTTGAACTTATTTATTGTTCACAACAGTCAAACCTGTGTAAAGAATATAGCTTGCTCTTTTTTTCTTTACATTGTTTTAAAACTTTAAGTCTCACTATTTTACAGAATTTTTATAAAATGAACACTATGTGGCTTTCTGGTTATATTGTTTGTACTGGATATTTCCAAAGCTTCTCTCGAAAGCAGGAAGATGTTTTGGTATGAACTATTTAACAGCTTGCAAAAGATTTTGATCCTCCCAGGGTTTTAAAACTTGCTACTGTTCTTTGGGTTACCTGCTTTGCAGTATCTCTCTTCCTCTGCTAGAGAAATTGGCCTGAGTGCATTTATTGGTTTTTGTCTCATTGTATACTAAATGGGTATCACATGGCAAGCCTTGATGGGTTAAAGTTTTACTTTGCATTGTCACTGGGTCAATTGCATTTCCACAACCCTGTTGGTTTTCATAGGTGATGTTGATGTGTTGATTTATGAACATCCTGTTTTTAAATGTTATATACAGGGGACTCTGCCTGGATATGAGGTACTGAGGGGAAAAAGAACATCACACTTGGCTGCTCACCTTGTCCATTTGACTGTACATAATGGAGACCAAGGAAGAGAAGAAGGAACGAAGACAAGGCTATTTTGCTCGGTAAGGTTACAGGGTTTATTTCAATGTTGATTAAAATATGGAACTTCTTGTTCTGCCTTTTTCACAAGGCTTTACGATTTTTCAAGTATGTATATAAATGAAACCTGTGCTGCATTATGTATCCAGAAAGTGCTTTCCTTGTTGTGTCCCTGATGTTGGAGTGGTGATTTTTTTCTTTTTGGGTAGTGGAGCTAAACTTGCATTATAATTGTTATTTGTAACACAAAACTGTTCTTGGGTACTCAGTTGCAAATTGCATTGCATTTGAGCTTCCAGCATCCGGTTCCTGAAGAGTGTTTATAAAAACAAACACTTCTAAAACATAAACATGTCTAAACCTAAAGTTTATCTGATTTCTAATAAAGCACATATTAAGTTGTGTTATCTCATAGGATAAGATCACCTAAGAAGGGGTAAGCTGCCTAGAATGTAGCATCTTTATAAATAAAAGCAGTGTTTTTTCAGTCATTTTTATCATTTGGAGTTCATGATTGGTGAGTTTTAAGAAATAAGTGACATTGATTTCCTAATAACTTGTCTTTGTTAACTTCGCAAGTCTGTAATCATCTCTGAGCTCTGATGTACAAGAAAAACCAAAGCTCACTTACTCTTGGGCAGATAGGAGGGGGAAGAAATCAGTATAAAAAACATCTTTGACTCAAAAATACTTTCTGCGCCGTTGGAGAGGAAAAGGGTTGTACTGTCTCCACTCTGTACTAAATAACTATTATTGAAACTGCACTAAAACACTAGCCTTAGTGCATTACAGACATCTAGAGGCATGCCTGTCGCACCGCTTAGAAGTAGTAGTGTGGGGAAAAAGTTGCAGCATTTCTTTATTGATGTTCAGGTGGTATGTAGTGGTGGTGAAAGACTTGAGGAAGTTTTATGGTGGAGGATGTGTTAATGCCAGGTAACTTGCTTTCCATTTGGAGAAAAGAAATTATGTTGATGTTGACAGAAAGGAATGTTGCAGTTTGGGATTTTGAGAAGGGGAAATAAACAATGACACCTATAGCAGAGGAGGTATGAAGTGGGATAAAGTGGAAATAGCTAAAGAGACCGTACTAAGGCATAAGTAATTTCTTGTTAAGGAAGACTCAGGCTTTGAGAGGCATGTCTGAGTTAGATGCTTTAGAATTGAAGAGAATGTTTTGAGTCCTTTCTAGATGCTGTCTGCTAAACAAAATGGAAAGCCACAAGAGGCTTTCAGCAAAGTCCTTGACATTTTACTTAATCTGTTTTGCAGCTTTCCTGTGTCATCTGTGGTTATTCTCTTTTAAAAATTCACAGGGGCAGTGTGTCTTGTATGGGCACAAGACATCAGGCAAGGGTCAAAAAGAACTGAAATAAATTCTTAGTTCTAGCGCTTACTTGCTATGTAACTTCGGGGACATCATCTCTCTCTTTCACTCCTGACTTGCATCTTTTTTCCTTATGTAGGTTGCAGGTCCTTAAATGAAGTTCCCACTCTAAGCAAACCCATGTATGATTTCTACAAGAATATTCTTGCAGACCCTCAAGACATGTTTTAATAGAAGCTAACGTAGGTCAGAAAGTGGTATGCCCAGCTTACCTTCACGTACATTGTCTGCGTGCAGTCAGGGACAGAGAAGAACTGAATTTACATGTTCTTGATTTGAGTCTAGCATCTTAAGTCTGGCATACTTCCTCTAGTAAACAGGTGCTCCAGCATCTTGCAGATGAATGGTTTGAATGCTTTACGTGATGACCCATGTAAATGTCATATGAGTGCCTGAAAATAATAGGGAGCTTATATTCCCTATGTTACAAAGGCAATTCTAACAATGTCCCTACCTGTTGTTTTTAAACTTTTTAAAATTTAACTCGTGGCTTGATGTACACAGAAGTTCCCAGATTATGTGCCCAATATTGGGACACTGAGACAATTTAATCAGGTGTGCGCTTTGATGTTGCTGTCAGTTTTGGTTATTTCCTGTCTTACAATCTGTGGACTCCTGTTCTGGCCTTAAATTTAAGCACCCAAGTTTAATAGTGTTCTGGCCCTCATACTATTTTGTGTGCTACTTCAAACACCTTGCTTTTCCTGCCAGCTTGGGCTCCTATTTATTAAGCTAAGAGCAACCTCAGCTGATTCCCCAACGCATGCACCCCTCTACTTCCATTACTGTTTTTCCCCCCCGTTACCTCTTACTGTTATGTTTTGTGAGCCCAAGATAATAGTATTTACAAAATCTAAATTCAAGTATAGTAAACATTCTTATGAGACAAGGACTCTTCTCCCCCGCACCATTACATGAATCTTGTTCATTTTGCCTATGATCAGGTGTTCCTGGGAGAGGACTCTACTGCTTACCAAGGAAGAGAATGGGAAACGGGTTAGAGTTTTTGCTAGCAGGAGGGAAAACTGTGCTCCGTGTCAGGGGAGTCGGGAAAAGGGCTGTGCTCCACCCAGGGCTAAGAATCCTCCTCATATCCTGGTTGGAAAGGAGAAAATGCATATGTTTAATGCTGATGAAATAATGTTTATTATTATTTTATAATAATGTTTTATGGCTACCTTGTGGACTATATTAATGAAAAGACACAAATTTTAATAGAAAACTTCAGTCTTTAATGTGAGGGGAAAGGTTATTGTGGTATTAACAAGAACAAAGGCATTAACTGAAAAATGGGAGATAATAGCTCTTTCTCTTTAAGTTCCTGCTAACAGAAACCCAGGTTCTCTGTTGGCAGAGCAAGGGAGCATGTGGGCATGAGCAGCAGCCTCGCTGCCCTGCTTTGGTAGGGGTGACGCTCAGTGTCTGACTGGTTACACCAGCAATCATAGGAAAGGTTAGCTTGAGAACCCCAAAATATTTGAAGTGGTTAACATAGTGGTAGTTATGTTCTGACAAACCAGCTCCTGAACTACTAGAGAGGAAGCAGGATTAACATGAAACAACAGTCAGCATCTCTGTCCCCTAAATTTAGTGTTTTAAGTAAGCTGGTTTAAACGTTTATCCTTTAAAATATTTAAAATTTCTCTGTAGAAGAGAGCCGCCCAGCCATTGTATCTTTCTACTACAGATCTTCATGGTCTGAGTGCCTCAGTTTTACTGGGTCTCTTCCCCCCACTATGGCAAGTGAAGCTGAAATAAAACCCTCACCATCCATTTCTGCTTCTTACCAAATGCTCCTTTACCCACTGCATTTTTTGGTAAAGAGCTTATTTTTTGCCTTGGTTGGCAAGAAAATGAAATAAGTAACTTTTTAAACAAAACTGAAATCTCTACAAAACTTCTTAAAGACCAATTTAGATTCCTTATGTAGATAAGATGTTACAGCTCGTGGGAGTTTAACAGGCAAGAGGTAAGAGTAACATGCAAGCATAAATTTATCTTATGCAATAGGTCCTTATTTAAGACTGCTACTCCTACTTAAAGACTATTCTGCGTAGTTAAGTTTTTTTGCCCAATTCTTCAAACCGTGTTTTTAGGCTCTTGTCTTTACTTCTGTGTCAGTAGCTCCCAAATATTACTCCAGCTTTTGCAGAGAACTGTCTCCTCTTGCTGTGAAATCTGTCCTGATATCCAGCAAGTCATAAAACAAATGGTACAGTGTAATATAAAAGTAGAATGGCACATCTATATGTATTGGGCCCCTGACTCTACTGTGACATTTGGTGCTTTTTATTGTGATTATGTGCCCTTGAACCCTGGTACAACTTGCCATTTCCCTCTGCCTATTCTTCCTTTATCTTCCCTCGCCCCTTATGGAATGGAGAACCTCTTGGTTTTCCCCTGCCCATTGTGTAGTGTCAAGTTCAGAGGTATTTCACCTCATGAAATGAATAGCTAGTCAAATTTTAACTTAATTTAAAAAGAAATTACCAAAATGAGTGACGTGTCACATGGAAAGAATTGCCTTGGATATAAATTAGTAGTCTGGAACACTGAATGTACAGCTTGAAACTGGAATTGCTTTGCATGTGCTGTTGTATGATACCAGATATATTTGGACAAGAAGTTCTAGGAGGTGAGAAATTGTAAGGGAAGAGTTTGAGTAATTTACTAAAAGAATGACAAAGGGGGCTTTTAGTTTCAAGGTTTTTTTTAACCTTCCTCACTGTGAGTTACTTGGCATTTTCCGTACTTTGTGCGATCTGTGTCAAGTATATACTACTTTCTTAGCAGAGAGCAACAAATAAGTAGTGCTTTATTTGAAAAAAATACTACTTTTCAACAAGTCAAGTGAGATGCTTACATTAATTTTATTAATAGTTATGTCTCCAACTTGTGGTGATCTTAATCTAAAGAATGCCTTATAGAGATGAACTGTAAAACTGATACTTAGATTGAATGATTTTTTTTTTAATAGTTTCTAGGGGAACTACGAGTTTTAGTTCTCAGTCTCTTTTTTTTGGTCACCACTGAGAGCCAGATTTCTGAAGTCAAAGATGAAGTGCTTGTATTAGGGGAAAATATTCTCACTGGGATTTGGTGCTTTTGTGTTTATTAAATTTACATTGGTCTTGTTACCATCATTCTTTTGAAAAAACTACATAAATGCCTGGGACATGCTCCAAAGCCTATCTGAGTAGGCAGAGACTCGCTACAGCTCCAGATTGCTAATACTCTGTCAGAAACTGAAGCTGGTTGTGCAACCTGATGTTCCCCTCGTGTTGTCTTGTGATGTGAATATTTAAGGGGAAAAAAAAGGAATTCACACCATGTTTTAATTTAATTTAGATTCTTGGCCTAGGTACGTAAATTTACATTCATACAGAATAAGATTTTTACATTAAAACCAAAATTTAAAAAGATACATAAGTTTTTAGTACAGTTATCATTTACTTCTTACCAGGCTCTAATTTACAGCTTTTTTTTCTTCTCCTAATTATTTTTAATAAAACAAACCATACAACAAATGGTATACAGCATTCCACATTAGTTGTTTATGACCTAACCTTAGCTTTCCTTTTAAACATTCACAATCCGTGACAGTAGGAATTATTAATGCATAGTGTCTGAGCTGTAAACAGCTAGAGTTTGGAAAGTTTAGCTGGAGAATAAGTCATATATACTTGTCATATTGTTATGGCCTTTCCCTGGTCCTTGATTATAGCTGCTGTTGGAGGCAGGATGTTGGCTTGCGTGGACCCTTGGTCTGACACACTATGGTCACTCCTTTGGTCAGTCTTTTGCATATTACAAACTAACAGGTTTATAAGCATATCTTTTGGAATTTTTCTGGCTTTGTTTTGTTTTATTCCCATATTCAGTATTTGTATGCTTCATATTTTTTATTCTTGTGGCTGTTAAGACATAGGAAGATGATGAAATGAGAAAAACGCAGTGAGCACAGAGTGAATGTGTTGAAAGAGAAGATATCAGTGGTGGCTAGGAAGGAGGGAAACCCAGATAAGGAATATATGCACAAACATACTTTTTTGAGGGCATCTTCTATATGTGAGACTTTGTCATAGGTTTTTCTGTTAGGTACTTTTCTTGTTGGCCAGACTTAGTGTATCCACGCAACAGGCTTCAAATGTTGGGTGCTCCTCAGATCACTATTTCTCCAGCAATCGTCTCCTTGCTATTGTTCTTACTCTGCTGAGCCAAAGTGTTGATGTTTATTCAGATTTCCTGTAGCACTCATAATTTATTTTTTGCTTTTAGAAGGAAAAGCTTCCACACATTGTTTTTAAAACAAACCATTGCTGAGGTTTATCTTGGGCGTGAAGAATAGTCAAGCCAAGATCCTGGAGATGCTTAATTTTTTTTAAATTACTCTAGGAAATAATACATCATTTCAGCTCATCTGTATAATGGAAATTTCTTAGCTCTGCTACCAGATATACAAACATTACCTCATAATCATGTTATTGAAACTAAATAACAGTATTGCGTTTTACTCACATTGTTTCGACCAATAACATGTATTGCCTGAGGCATTTTATTTTCTACGAAAAGGCTGAAGAGGTCAGTACTTCAGATTTATGGGGTGCTCTGTTATTTGAGGGGGGGTATGTGCAGAATAGTTGATTCGCTATGTTGGATGCTGAGAGAAGCCATAAAATATTTTCTGAAACATACAGTATTATGATTTGCCTTCCAGTTACTTAAAATGGAGGGGTTTCAATGTTTTTAGCAGACTTTCTGCCTGCTGCTGTGTGGGTTAGTATTTCAGCTGTCCTTTGCAACCATTGTAGTTTTCAGACATTGAAGAATGTCTAGAATTTTGCAGACAGCAACACGAGGAGCTTTTGTGTAGAGCTTTGCGGGGTTGGTCAGGTCCTTCAGATGCTTGAGAGACACTTGCTGGTCATTGCTCATGAACTTACTGTTGTATATATAAAAAATACGGGAGTTTTCTTTTCGTCATAGATGTAAACCTGGAGAATAAGAGTTGGGGGGAAAATGGAACCTGCTTTTTCTGAAGATTGTTGCAGTGTAGGGGAAAAGTGTGTTGAACATCTGCTTATCTTGGAAACTGTTTCCTCATCTCACGCTGGTGTTGCTTTCTGGACTCTGAGGTTTTTATATTAGCAGTCTTGTAATTCTGTGATGCAGGATGAGAGTCAGCAGAAGAGCATGAATTACCGTCCTCTACTTAGCCTGTGAATCACAGAATTGTTCCCAACGTGAGTGCATCCTCTGGGAAGCATAAACAAGGCAGTGGTTTCTGCAGCCTCAGTTCTTTCCAGTGCTTTCATCCTCAAGAGTAGTGGAGCCATTTAGGATTGAAGAGTAATTTTTTTTTTATTGGATAACAGAGTTAGTGAAAGTATCTAATGGGGCCCTGAGGCTTTCTTCAGAGTTTTTCAAAATTTTCCAGTACCAGAAATGCTATTTATGGGGATACAAAGCTTGCATAAGACGGGAAGCATGGTTAATCTCCTCACCCGTTCACTTCCCTCTGCATGTGAAGTGAGACTGGGTAACAGTGTGGGCTCTGTATAAAGAGGCTTTTTTTAGGAAAGAGAAGAAAGGCAAAGTTTCATGATGTTCTTGGTTTCTTTGAAGGCTGTATCACAGAATATACAGAGAAAAGAGTTTCTGTTTTTAATCTTCAAACATACTGTCTCACGCCAGCGATTTCAGAATTTTCACTAATCACCTTGCAAGATATGCATAAGGCTGGCTTGTTAGGCAGCAAGCATACAATGAACTTATATTTGCTTTTCCCAAAGGGACCTTTGGGTGTCTCTTATCAGCCTTTGAAAAGAAACTGCAAAAAAGAAACTTACTTAGCCTCCTTTTTAGAACATAAATAGTTACACGATAGGTCTTTTGATGTAGGAGTCTGTGCAGTTTTGATAAGAGTTGCTATTAACACAGTTGTAATGTATTTTGTCTTCCTCCCCTTCCTCATGGCTTGCAGCTGCATATGCCGGGCACAAGGCGTGTGCTGGAGGCTCCTGGTGCGCCATGCTATTTACCTTTTTGCTCTTGGAGGCATTTAAAGATGTTGTATCTTAAAGGCTATCAAATTTGGGGGTTTCAGAAGATGGCTTTCTGGATAGATGAGATACAGACTTTTTACTGTTGTCTGTAGGAAATTGATATAATCACCTTTTTAAATTACACTGTGTTTTGCTAGTGTCTGCAGGTATGGTCTTGTCCCTTCAGCCTCCCAGACGTGTCCTCTCTTCTGCTCTTAGGACCTACTGCATAAAATTCTGATTAACCCTAGTGAACAGCTTTAAAATAAGGCCAACCTTGAACTTGGGTGGAAATTTAGCATTAATGCTTGGCAGATGTGTGGTTCCATGGTCAATTTTAAAGTGATGCTGTGTAACATGCTACTGAAAGAGGTGGTCCCATCCAGCCTTCTGGTTTTGCCATGACTCTTATGGATGGCAGAACTGTAATCAAAGAGCTGCTGTGGCATGAAGGCCCCCTTCCAGAAGGAGCCACAGTTTTGTTTAAGTAACATGGAGCCACACACAACGAAAGAGTGCTGGTGTTTCTGGCCCACAGATGAAGTTGCCTGCCTTTTACCTGCTGCTGTGATTCAAGACTCTTGCCTGTTTGTTTCTGGCATGTGCTGTGCTACATTGGATTGCTGGTTTGGCTGGTGGGTTAGTCTATTTCTGGTAACAGCACTGCATGTTTAAAGGGAAAGATATGAATGAATGATACCTGCAGGAATGTGCTTTTGGAGAGAGGCAGTTTTTTCCTCTCTGTCTGAGGGAGTGGAAAGCACTCTATAGCTAACGAAGGGAATTCTGACAGTAAGAGAAGAAATGCTGTGAATTCTGTGTGAGGACACTGGATGACTGTCTGCTGGCACTGTATTTGAACTATTAGTTGCATGTTCTGCAGTTTCTGCTGTGTGCCTGTGGGCATCGGGCTCCCCACTCCTGCCTCCCCAAGGAAATGAAGCTTTTTCTCCTGTTCCTTGCGTCTTTGGACAGAGTAAGAGGCTGTGTGGATATTCCTGATGGCATTAGGTTCCCCGTGGTGCCAGGCTGGTAAGCTCTCATGCAGTCAGCATTAATACAGCTTCCAGCCTGGGTTTGGAAGGGATTTTTCCCCACCACATCCTGCTCCTGCCAATCTGATTATGGGGAGGTGGGTCATAAGTGTAGGTTTGTGGTGGGTTTTTTTTTTTTTTTCTGTCCTGCTCTGTATTCTGGTCAGGGGGTGTTTCCTAGGATCATCTGAAATTTAAGCACGTATGTTAACTATGCTCTTAGTCTCTCATGCTATTCTATTGAGGTTTGTGGGTTTCATCATGTTGATTTGTGCGAGAGAAAATCCCAAGGACAGCAGCAGAACTAGTTAAGAATTTGGGGAGGAGGGAGAGAATTGTCCTTATGCTGGAAAACCTTTGTAATGTAAATGAGCCATAAATCAGCTCTCTGGTAGTCTTAATGCACTGAGTATTTTCCTGTCAGACAGCAGTCTCTGGCACAGAGAACTTGTCTCGTATAGCACTTAATATATTGATAATAACTCCAGGTTTCTACCACTATTTTTCTGGAGTGGCTGTTTTTATTTCAGCAGGTGTAAACTTAATATCTAGCCAATCACAGGTAAACTTAGTTCAAATAATATTTTTTTGTGATTTTGACATAACAGTGCATTTCTGTCTGTGTCTGGATGTTTGCTTTCAGTGATGGTTCTTTAAATACATGGCTTGAGGGTATTAAATCACGTTTCAGTCCGTTTTTGAAAATCAAATCTCCTTAAGCAGAGGATTTGTCTGTGTGTTCAGTATCTGTGTTAAAAAGATGATGTTCCTCTTTCCACCTGGACGACAGCAGGTGCTGCATGTAGCAGTTCTGCTTGCCTGAGGCTGAGAAGGGTTTCTTGTTATTATAGAAGTGTTTTGTGTTACAAATACTGCCAAAACCCCCGGGGGGGTTTTATGTGTTCGTTTTGTTTTGTTTTAAAGTGTTGTGGGGTTTGGTTTTTTTTTGTTTTTTTTGTTGTTTTTTTTTAATGGCTATCCCACAGAGTGTCTTAAAACTACAGGATATGCTTCTGGTCTCGTGAACTGATGCAGTTGAATGATTTTACACATGTGAAGAATCATCCTGTTAGGTTTACCAGAATGCTGAAAGTTGCTTGTAGGAACAGAGCTGTAGGAAGGGTGGTGGGAGCAGGTCCAAGGCACTGCTGCTGCAGGGTGAGATGCCAGGGCAGCGGAGAGGAGGGGAGGCCAGCAGCTCCCCACCTACCTGCCTTAGCAGGGGTAGGACCCAGCGTGCCAGGAAGCTTTCCTTCCCAGCCCAGAAGGGAATGGGCAAGGCGGGGGGGGACAGTGGCAGGCGGCAGGACAGGGTGTCGCAGAACACCTGCCTTATCTGGCTCTGGCCAGCCAGGTTTGCTAGGAGGCCCTTGTCCTTGAACGCAGCAGGGGATTGAAGGGAGCTGGCCTGCTTCTCCCGGTCACCCTCCTGCTCTGCTTCTTGCGAGGAGGAGGTGGCACTAAATCCCCTGGCCATGCTGCCACCTGGGTGCATGTGGTTGCTGCCAGGAGCAAGGCCACTTTGTGTTAAGCAGAGGGGCCGCCTTATAACATCAAAGAACACTGTAACTTTCTGGTTTTCTCAGCTTATTCTAGTTTGGTGTCTGCCTGAAGTACAGTGGGACCTTTGGGACTTGCAGAGTCCATAGAATGTGGAGATGGAGCAGAACCTCGTGTCCTCCTGTCACCCCTTCTTCCATTGTGCTGATGGAGGGCAAGATTTACTTTTTTGCCTTTGTTTTTCCCCTGCAGTAATTGCTCCTTCCCCTTCCAACCATGAACATTTTGATTGCATGTTAAAAATTTCAGCTGAAGAGTAAATGAAAAAATCCGAATTATTTTTCAGTCACAGATAAAAGCGTAAATAATATAATATTTGATATAAAAACACAGAAATTTTAAGGCTTCGTAATTAACACACACTTTGTCTCTTACACATGTAAACATAATGGAGGACCTACTACACTAGTATAATGGTATGGGTACTGAAAAATATCAGGCCATGTCAAGTACTCATTTTAGCATAAGGTACCAATGCAACTTCTCATATGCATGTACATGCCTGGCATGTGACTGTCCCATGTATACAAGCCCTACCCTGTCTCGTCATCTTTATGGTTAATGATCTTTTGACCATAGTATTAAAAAGGTGGTGCCATATTATTTTGTATAGAAGCATTGATGGAAACACCTCCTCTGGGTGGAGGGGAATTATCATTCTCACTCATGAAATACCCCTTGTATGAGACAGTATCAGTCATTATTCCAAACACTGAAGCCACAGATTCCTCTTTTTCCCACCCAATAGCAGCATTGCTGGGTGTTTTTTAGAACTTAATCCATGTAACAGGATCTTCAGCACACTTGGGCATTTCCTCTTCTATGCTGACAGAGTGTCAGTAAATAGGAACTCTATTCAGAGAGCCCATTAAACTGTCTAACATGCAAAACAGGTTACAAGTTGTTTGGGGACAATGAATGCAAATATAGAACTGAGACACACAGTGGGTTCGTTGAGATTTGGTTTTAACGATTACTTTGAAATACTTTAAATAGAACCTTTTTCCACTTGTGTCACCATGCTTCTTGCTGTAAATTTGTTCCTGAGCAGATGAGTTTGCAACCTGTTTGTAAGCACGTGCACAGCATTTCTTATGCTATGAGCTCCAGCTGTGGTTAACAGAATCCCTGAGAAATATATGGCAACATTTGGATAATTCTGGCATCATTATGAAAGAAGCATTTAGCACTTAAAACCATCACTTTGGCTTCCCTTTTAGTGCTTTTTTTTTTTTGATCCTCATCTTCTCTATTAATAAGAAGAAAAGAAGAAGTTGCGTGGTTTTTTTCTGTGTTTTTCTTTTTTAAGCTACTTTTGTTTACAGCTGTATTAAATCTGTAGTTTCCTGCCGTACAGAATGGTGCAATGATGCAGGGTGCCTTGACATTTAAATGTTAATTTTCAAAGCAAACTTTTTAAATAAAAGCAAAAGCTAATGCAGACAGGTGCTTTAAATCTCAGTCCTCTTCCTCTCTAAGATATCCCTTTTAGTGGTTATTTAAATAAAGAAATAATTGAATTTTTTTACTTCATTTTGATCACTGACTTCTTGACCACGGTTACTTTTGGATCCCCCTGACCTTACTGGTCAGCAAAGTCATGCAGGTGGCTTCACTTATGAGTCAACTTATTCAACATGAAAATCCTCTTTATGAAGAAAACAACAATTTCTACTCCTCCCTGCTGCTGTTACAGAAGCAGAGTCACTGTTTCCTTGCTTTTTGCAGCAGGGAAAGCTGCCCGTCTCCCAGCCCTCGCAGCACAAACCTTC
>VUYV01000147.1:1841227-1965613 GCA_008711295.1 Anarhynchus alexandrinus | reverse complement strand
AATCAACTGAAGTAAATCCCAAAAAGAGGATCAACAGCAGACTTGTGTACAAGGGGTCCACATAAGAAGTTCTAAGTGGACCAGTGTAACAAGAAGAATCAATCCAACATTTCATTCAATTATTATTTTAGACTTAGAACTATTTTAGGTGCCTTTGTTTAAATGTTTAGAGCTCTAAGCTACAGACGTTAACCACTTGTTGAAGACTGAAATATGCAATTCTCAAAAGAGAAAGCTCTCTGCTTAGAAAGAATGACTATAGCATTATTTGTCAGCACATAAGTGCACAACTAATTAATTCAAATAGTCTGTAAATTTTGGAGTCATTTGAACTTGACCCCAAGACAAAGTGAAGAGTCATGCCCCCGGAAATGAGTTAAAGTTTTAAAATGAAAGAGCTCCTTAAAGATTATTGACCTATAGAAAAAGGCTCCACAAGGACTACAAGACACTATATTTTTCTTTTATGTATTTATACACATCCACACATTCAAAACACAGGCACATGGGAAAGCAATTCTGAGAAATTCACGTTCAGAAAGAGACTTCAGAGTCTAGCTCCTGCACACAGAATAAGCTTATGTTGTAAAAAAAAAAAAAAAATCTAAAAATAAAAATCTTATCAAGATCCTCTCTTTCCAACAAAAAAAAAAAAAAAAAAAAAAAGTGAATGCATGCAGGGATCCTTCATGAGTGTGCCCACAGGTGTACAGGCTTCTAGCAGTTTGCGGTGTAGGTACTTGCTGAGCAAAAAATTAAAAAAGACTGTATCCTTGTGTCTGTGTTCTCCATAGCCTCTAATGGGCCCTGCCATGATGAATTTTCACAGATGCTTTTTGTACCTGTTTATGTCTTTGGAAAACACAACATGCCTGAGCTATTTGCTTTTAGCTGCATTTCACCTTCTCTGAAAGTATTTCTTGAAAGAATTTAATGTGGTGCCCTTGGTACTTCTCATACAAGAAATACTAAAATACCATTCCCTGAGATTTTTTCCTGGAGGTGGGTTCCAGCTATGTTATCGCTGCACCATGTATGGCACGTTTCCCATGGATTTTGCTTTAAATGATTGTTGATTTTCATCTTCTGTTTTATTGCTTTGTTGTAAATGTTTATTGCCATTTGAGTCACTAAGCACTAAATTTCCTTCCGACTGCTTTCAGTTGATTTAATCAATACTAAAACTGCTGCTTGTATTATCAGGGAAGTTTGGTAGCTGCCTTCAAGTACCTAAAGGGGGCCCACAGGAAAGACGGGGAAGGACTCTTTATCTGGCAATGTAGTGATAGGATGAAAGGTAACAGTTTTAAACAGAAGGAGGGTAGATTTAGATTAGATAATAGGAAGAAACTCTTTACTGTCAGAGTAGTGAGACACTGGAACACGTTGCCCAGAGAAGTTGTGGATGCCCCGTCCCTGGAGGTGTTCAAGGCCAGGCTGGATGGGGCTTCGAGTAATCTGGTCTAGTGGGAGGTGTCCCTGCCTGTGGCAGGGGGGTTGGAACTCAATGATCTTTAAGGTCCCTTTCAACACAAACCATTCTGTGATTACCTGATGTGAGAAAGTGGATGTGCAGCGATGACTGTATGGAGCAGTACACATCTCCTACAGCTCTCCATGTACCCTGTTGTCATCTTTCTTCTTTTGGGTCGTTCTCAATTCTTGCACTTTGTTTCCCTATGTTAATCAATTACTAATTTAAAAGGGCCTTCCTCTTGTTTCATGGAAGTTGGGTTTTTTGAAGAGTGTTCAACTGAGGCGGGGAGGGAGGAGTTTATCAAAGTTTTGGGGAAAACTAGAGATGTGTTTCAGCCAGCCTGATTACCATGTGCTTATTGTCCTTGTCAGATAATCTTAATAGTTTTAATATGGTGTGACTTTCCTGTACAGAATCCATGTAGCTTCCCTGTAACTTCCTCCTCTGTCATATAACTACAGTTCCCTTTTTCTTACAGTTTCAGCCAGCTGGCGTCAAGGGGAGTGGTGGCTCGGGCAGCTGGCACTAAGCATGGGAGAGCAGCTGAAGCCCAGCACCAGCTGAAGGTGACGGGGCAATGCTGTTCCTCCCTGGCCAGGGCTTTGGTGCAGGGATAGTGTCTTGCTGAGCCACTTCAGGAAGAATTTGTTGCATGTGTAGGAGCGGTTTGGAATGATTAATGAACACCACAGTGGGAGAAAGAAAGTATCTGGCATCGTTAGCAGAGAAGAGGAGGAGCAGGATGGGAGTGTGGTAAGAGTCTGGCTGGTACTACGGTGTGGGTTTAACTGAACGAGCCTGTTAAATGAACTTCAGGCAAAGTTAAAGGAGTCATCCGAAGGGAGGGATTTCTTCATTTAGCCTTCTGCCTAAAGCTGTTATTTGAGAGCCTGCAGTAACTGAGATTGTAAGAGAAGGAATTAAATAGATGTCTAAATCAAACAAAACAGCTTTCCAAAATCCTTTCCCTATGGAAAAGATTTTATTAAATTGTTGTCATGGTAATGGAGTGCTGAATACATCATAAGCTCTTCTGCTAAGTAAACAGAAAAGATGGGGATACTTTTTGCCTTTGAAAATAGAAAGTTTATTAAGCTGTGTGGGAACACTGTATTCTTAAATTTAAGAAAATAAAAACTTTATGATAGCTCAAAACTCTCAAGTTTTACCCTGGGAAATGGTAATGTTGCTTTTTCCCCCTAAAGTAAGCATAAGAGGGCTTAAGTGGGATATTTAAAATTCCCTGATATCACTCAGAAGACTAGGGGGAGAAAATAACATATTTTCATTTAATCGAAGAACTTTTTTCTATCAGAAGGTTACAATGTCTTTAAAATTCCAGAACAGCTTTACTACAAATCCTTCCCTCCACATTACAGATGATGAAACAGAGGTATAGAGTGACTTGTTCTTGTTTTTGTAAGCTAATGGCAGTGTCAGGAAGAAAACGGGCATACCCTGCTTGTCAGTACAGCACTTTACTCTTTGGATAATGCCAGCTCTTGAGCATTGCTGATGACTGACCATGTGTGAAACCTAGTTCTGGTATTTGTTGTAAATTAGTAACAGGAGTTCCAATTAAAGTGGACATTTCCAGCTTTGACCTGTGCTACTAATATCAGAGCTTTCTGTAGTTGCTGTTTGACATTTGGAATGACCAGAGTACGGACACTTTTTGGTGTCTGCAACCACCATACTGCAACAACGGTGTTGTCCTTGATAACTGTTTCAGAGTTATTTTTTTTCATAGGTTTTTTTCCCTCTCTAGTTAATTTTTAAGTCTGTCATAAAAAAAAAATAATCATTCCCTCCCTTATTTTTGCCTTAATAGTCTGTTTTAATATAAACATACAGCCTTGTGGCTTGCTCGTTTCCAAAACAGGATGCATACCAGCCTGAGATGGCTGGTGTTTCATGGAGCGTGCTTTCTTGCAGGGTGGATGCTGTTTAGTTTTAGGAGGATTTCTCACTGAGGATGAAAGGTTTTGTATTCATTTCTGTTGTGAAGTGAAAGTAGCCACACTGAGGAGGTCGGGAGTGAAGCCTTACGGTCTGGCAAGCAGTCTGACTTCCTTTGGCTTTGCAAACAGTAATGTTTTATTTTGTCTGAGATTGCTTACTTGTCAGGTTTCATCAGGTGGGATGAGAGCACAGCCGTGCCCGGAGCTGGCTGAGTCGTGCTGGCACTGAGCTAGGTGAAGGTGAGATGGATGATCTGTGTGGGCTGGAATAGAATAGCTGACTAGGATCAGACCAGTGGGTGCCTAATGGGGATTTTTTACTCTAAGGTTTCTATATGCAGGGGTTTTTTTTTAATGTCATGAATTTGATTTATTTAGCTGTTTTGGATGGGTGGAGAAAGGCATGTAGGGTACAAAGAAATTAGTACATATTATATTGAGTGTAGATATTTAAATTAAGATGAAAATGGTTAATTCTGAATGAAATAATTGGGATGTATATCATTTATATACAAAGTAAATTAACAGGGTTCTTGATGGGAACAAAACAGATTAAGATGTTCGAAGTGTTTTAAAGTGCTGATCTTATGCATATATGCATAAATGGATTAAAAAACCACCGTTTGTAGAACATGATCTGTTTGTGCTGCGCAGGATGTTAAGCTGATTGCATGCCAGATATCAAGGCACATTTTAAAGGATGCACATTGTGGGAAATTTCCCAAAAGGAAAACTGTGTCAGCTTCAAGATAAAATAAAGATTTCTTCTCCCTTCCACCTTCTTTTTTTATATTTTTGGAGGGCCACTTTGTTAGATGCTTTTGTTTCTAAAGCAGGAGTTGTCCATGCTGTATGATTTTTATTAATCTGATACATCATAAAAATCATGCCTTGTTATCCTACAAATTTTTTCGAACATCCTATGATATTTGCCTGGGATTAATTATTGTATATCAAATGGGGTCCTATTCAATTGTTTGTTAGGCGTCTCTGTTGAGTAAGTGTTAACCAAAACCAAATGGATTTTCTAGAAAAAAATTGTCAGACTTCCATTTCTTTATTGTCTCAGTGTCAGAGCTGCACGGCTTTACTGGTTGCTTGTATTCTTCTAGTGAAAGTTGTGCAGATAATATCACCCCTTCTTTCTCTGGTCAGGTTTCTTTTTACACTAACCACCTACCTTGTTAGTATAATGGGAAATTCAGGCTGGTTTATTCTAAAAAATGGAAATTTCTTTGCCTTTTGTAGGCAGTCAAATAGAATTGGGTCTGGAAGATGAAGTAGGCCATTTCTTGAAATCTTTCCTAGCTCTTTTCCTGTAAGTCAGTGCCCAAGCTATTAAGCAGTCAGTTGCAAATTAATTTAAGTGAGCACTGCTGATCTTGTATTTTTAGCTGTCTACTTACTCTGAAATTATGTCAATTTCAGGTCGTTAGTCTTTACTAAATGTTATGAGAATGGTCACTGTGTTGCAGAAAGTCTCTGCTTCCTGTCCTCTGTAGGATAGGTGCCAGAAAGATCTCTGCAGCCAAGTCACAGTGCCCATGAAGAACCAGTTTCTCTGATTCTATGGGACTCAATGGAAAAGCCTTCATGCCATCTGTTGTGAACAGTAACAGACTGGAAAACTCTGTATTTGGACAGACTTAGAAAATGTCTTATCAGTTGTTGCTCAGAAAACATTTTGAGGAGCTGTAAAAGGATGCCTCCGTATAAATTCAGAAGAAATGTTTTGCCTGTCAGAACCAATTAGCTTAAAAAATGTTATCTGGCGTCTAAATGAAATTACAGATGTGTAGGACTCTTTCCTCAGAAACCGGAGTGTTTTTGCAGATAAGCTGTTTGTTTCTTCTGCCCTCCCTTTTTCTCTCCTTCCTTCCCCCAGCAACTTTCCTAGTGAAACACAACATATCAATTGACTCTGATACTGAAAACCAAACATCTTCTGCAGTAACACCTTATCCATTCACTGGAAAAGATGCATATGGTTTTGCCTGAAAGGCTGTGTTAGTTGCAAAACCTGACACTGGTCAAACTGAGGAGTTTCATTTATCTATTTATTTGGCCTTCAGCTTCCTTTTGCTGTCATAACCATTAGGACAAGACTGAATATTACTTTTATTTAGTTTTAAAACTGAACAGAGCCACTCGAAATATTCCAAAGTACTTGAAAAAGGAAATAATTTGACAAAGTGTTCTTAAAGCCATCTTCCATGGCAAGCTTTGCTGTGAAGGGTAGCAAATAATTGAGAGCTGGGAGAAAAGCTGATGAGATCTTCAGCCTCAAACTTCTTCAGGAGGTGATGGGTTTGAAATCTGAGGGGGAGAGGGGCTGGCAGCTTGTGTGGGTGCCCAGTCTGCCTTGCTGGGATGTGCAGGTCAGTGACATAAGGGCAAGTGCAGGCTGCAGGGGGTGCCTCAAGGGGATGGAGTTTTGTTTAAGATGTAGTAAACCCTCCAACTGTGCTCTTCACAGCCCAATCTCTGCTGCACCATACCAGTGTGTGTTAATAATGAATTGCCTTATGTATACTGGATTTTGTATTTGCTTTACTAAGAGAGTGCACATAATGTCAAAAAGCATAATAAATTTGAGGCTCTTGTTGTGGTTTTAAATGCTGTTTAAGGCTTATTTTGGTTCTTGGGGGTATTATAGTCAAGGTTTTTCAAGAGTGAGTGGAGTGTTTTGGGTAATTTTGGCCAGGCTTTAGAGATCTCTAAAAGTAGCATCTTCCAAGCAGAGATCTTAACCCCAGGCAGAGTTGCAGTATCTCAGAGTCCTGTGATCAATGTCATGCATATTTGGCCCTCATCTCATATTTTTTCTAGTGCCAAAGTTGTTGCTTTGAGAATTGGATGGTCATTGCCTTAAACCAGAGCAGTGGGCAGGAGGAGTAGTCTTGGCGCTATCTGGTAACCTGATGGCCTGATATGAGGAAGGAATAGAAATTATGGAGTGCCCAGATTCTTGATCACTCTTACCTGAAAAGTGCCTGTGGCACTGTCAATTCGCAGCAGCAGGAGTGTGCTGGGGATACTGTAGGTTTTCAGTGGGCTGTAGTATGTGGGAATCAGGCAAGATTAAATACTGTAAGGAGAAGCATCAGTCTGTTAGTTATGTTGCAGTCAGTCAGTTCAGACGGTCGTTTCTGCTTTCCTCTTTTCTGTCACTAAAGGACCAGTTCTGTTTTAGCTCTTTATTCTTAAAGTTGCCTGGGGCAAATTTGAAAACTCTAGTTCAAATGAGTATGTTTTAAGGAAAATACTGACAGAAGCTGTTAGTATCATCACGAGGACTGTTGACCTCTAGAGAGGTTTTTCTCTTTATTCTTTCTTTTTTCCTCCCCGAAGAGGTTCTATGTTTCCATTAGCAGCTTTTTTTGTTGTTTTGAGATACTACATTTATACTACAGAAAGCTTCCTCAACAGTTTGTGATCAAAACAAATAGACTAGGAATCTGAGGACAGAAGTCTCTGATGCAGTGTGAGTAGAAATGGGGCTGCCACTGGGTGCTTGCCAGTTCTCATCTACTGAAGCAGATGATTTGGATACCCTGTGATACGCACACGTGCAGGATGATTGTTGAGTCACTAGGGTAAAACGTCAGGGATGTGTCGCATTTACAAGTCTGGAATCAAGTACAACCGTGGTAAGGATATGCCGTTTCAGTGTAGAGGGCTGCTTTGCAAAGATTTCTGCCAAGGCTAAATATAGACATTGTGTATGCAATGTGACTGTAATATTTTGTGGTTGCTACAGCAGCTTTTGATCAGGACTGTGTCTTATTAGTCAAAAATAAGCTTCCTTTACATATGTAAATTTTCATTAGTCTAAACAAAATACTTCATTTGTTATATAGATGTATTCTATTCACTTTTATCTCTTGTAAATACCTGTCGGTTTTCATATGTAGTCAGGACCTAATCTGTAAAGTTTCACACACACTAAATCTCTTTTGCTGTACAGAGCATGAAGTACTACTAGTTGTCTTACAAATCAGTGGGTTTGAATGAATGGGGAACTGCAGCGTCCTCACTGAGTTGGATGCAGAATGTGAATCTCCTACTGTTATATTTTGGGAGGCTTTAAAGAAATATGTGTACGTGTGTGTGGTAGACACAGTCTTTGCAAGACAATCTTTTGATATGTTTCACTGGAAGGTGTTGGTCACATGTGGTCTGGGAAACTGACCCTTCTCAGAGGTCTGAAGCTGGATATTCTGAACTTGGGAACTGATTTTAATGGTGTGTAGCCTGAAATATCTTACTATAGTTCTCAAATGCTCTGTGCTTTTATTTTTATGTTGTAGCGTGAAAAATATCATGATAGCGTATAAATATAAAAGGTGGAAGGAAGAATCTCTGAAATTCCTGCATTATAGTAATACCTTAATACGTTAAGTTTTCCCTTACGTAAATTGCTGCTGTGAGATCATATAACCTTTTCTCATTTGTGGTGACTCATTGATTGTCTGTATTTTTTACACATAATT
This sequence comes from Anarhynchus alexandrinus, assembly GCA_008711295.1. Classification (NCBI taxonomy): domain Eukaryota; kingdom Metazoa; phylum Chordata; class Aves; order Charadriiformes; family Charadriidae; genus Anarhynchus; species Anarhynchus alexandrinus. Next base: position 1,957,682 of record VUYV01000147.1, on the reverse strand, counting down.
CTTCCTGTGCACGTAATGAAGTTTTTAGCATCAACAAGATTAATATACTACTCCCTTCCTTAGGTACCTTGTAACTAAAAGTTAATTTACTAGAAGGAAGGATCATTAGATAAATTAGTTTTTTGTTTTGTGTGGTATGTGTGAGTGGTTCTTAACTGAGGACTATTTTAGTGATGCTGACCCTCAGCCTGTAAAGCTAGCCTTTGCTCTCACTAAGCAAAGTCAGCGCTAAAGATAGTGATTTAGCAGAAAATTCTGTTAGGATTCCTGAAGCATCTTTCTCACTTGAGCTGTGCTTTAAGGAGTCTTCTAAAAAGAAAACACTCTTGTTGCTATAGTGATAAGTTGGAATATTTATAGGCAGCTCGTTAAGATTTCTCTCAGAAGAGCTATAGCAGCTGGGAAATGTTCCTGCACAAGCAGTTTGCGGCCACGTCGGTCGCGTTGGGGAGGGAGCTGCTGGGTGTCACTTGGAGTACCAGGTGGTATGGGTTGTGCAAGAACAGACGTGGAGTAGCATGGGTGGCCGCTGGGAGATAACCTTGGACAAAATGGAAAGAAATAACAAGTTTATATCAAAACAAGTAGCTTCATAAAGCAGGAGCAGTTGACTATGAAATTGTTGTTAGCTGTTGCATTATGATCTGAGGTTTTATTTTATCCTAAGCTTCATCTTGAAAACATGATTCAGTATCTTGTTTCTATGTTTAGATATATGATGGTTTAAAAAAAAACAACTTTTTGATGGTTTTTGTTTCTTTTTCCCTATTCCTTCTCCTCACTAAACAACAGTAAAAACTTTATTACCTCTATTATCTTTTTTTATTATTCTTGAGAAGATATCCTTGAGATGATGATATGATGATTGAAGAGCATGCTGTAGGATAATCTTAGTTACTACGTTACTGATGCAAAGTGTGTGGTTTTTACTGAGTTGTAAGGAATTCTGATATTAAATTCCTTTTTTGTAAAATCAAGTTAGCAAGTGAGTTCACTTGTCTATAGAGGTTGGCTACATCATAACGTTGTGGGTTTTTTCTTCATGCATAGTTTGAAAAAGAAAAGGCAAGCCAAACAAAACACCGAGACTGTCTCTGCCAATTCCCCTGGATCTCCTGTTTCCAGAACACCTTCTGAGAAAGATGATGAAAGTAAAGTTATTTTGGAGCAAATCAGTTCCTCTGAAGACAACTGTAAATTTGCTGGGGAAAAGGAAACTGCTCCAGACAAAGAAAAGAAAAAGAAAAAATACAATCAACTGAAAGACATCAGACGCACAGAACTTAAAAGATACTATAGTACTGGTGAGTTATCTTTATGCTATAGTATTTTGAAATATGCTTGTTTTGATAGCTTGTTAATGTACTTTTTCTCATATTCTATAGGCCTTCCTTGAAAGGATAATTAACTTTGTATATGCCTCCCATAAAACCAAACAAAATTATGTAGTTCTGCATATCATCTGCTTCTAACTGTAACCTTGGAGTTCTTAAAATACATATTTCTTGTTTCTCAGTTCTAAAACTCAGTGTTGTTATAGGCAACAGTTAAGTTCATTATCACATTTTATTTTATTTAAGATTTGTCTTCAGTGTTTTATGGTGTTGGGGTTCAGGTTTTTTTGGTGGGGTTGTTTCATAAATTTTTGTATACTGTTTAAGACTTCAATCTTAATTCATATTCATTTTGTCTGTTGAAGTGTGAACAGGTAAGTAAATTAACTAAGTATTTTTAAACAAAGGGCCTGTGTGCTGGAACTTTTGTTCCCCCACCAACTATATCAGTACATCAGTTAATCACAAATATCTTTTTTTAGATATATTCTTGCAAGTAATTCAGAAAAAAATCAGTTTGTGCATAAATATGAGATGAGTCATACACACATCTGTTTGCAGTTCTGGATTGTAATTTGTTAGATACTCTTAAGTAATTTTAGATGTGATGTATGAAATCCTTCTCCTTCCAAATTTTCTCTTGGTATTTTATAGGAATGATCTTTCAGATTAAGAGAGCTCTGGTTCCATATTGGAAGGAATCCCTTTTTTAGAGAGAAGGCAGGCAACAGAAAATTGTAGATATCCTAGAAGACTACTTTGCTGCTCCCACAGTGTGCATGAATGGCTGCCTCCTAAGAAGGAGTTCTCATTAGGATAAGGAAATGAATCAGTAGTAAAAATGTTATGTGTTGACTGGCACAGACAGACTAGTTCACACCTGAAGCTTCTCTTTTATGAGGCAACACAGGCCTTACCAAAAAGAAGATAAATCTTGGAGTAATGTTTCCTGGCAAGCTCAAGAGTTTACAGTGATTTATTCATCAGTCTGTAATTTTTGGCAGGTTTAAATCTGATGAGATCAATAATCTGGGAACTAAATGAGAACTTGCGTCTCTCTGAAGTGCTGACCACACTGTTCCTGAAATAAAATGTGTAGAAGGAAAACTGGAGAATTTTTAATGAACCTGTGAACTCTTTCTGTTTTGTTAGTATGCTAGTTTAAAAAACAAAACAAAACAGAACAACCAACAAACACACCAAAATATAAACTCCTGTTGCATTCCTTGTAAAGTGCTTCTGCTAAGAGCAGCAATTTATTGTTGGTTTGTACCTAAAGGAATTTGGGTGTGGTTTTTTTTAGGTAGCTGAGTTTTGTTTCTCTAGTGTTTCAGTAGTTTTGTGAAAAATGCTTCAACAGCTGGCACTTGCAGTAGAAAGATGGGGGAGAAGGGGGACGATGGCATCCCTCTCTCTCTCACTGAAGAGTGCTGTAGAGATGGTGAAGGAGAACGTAAAGCTCTCCAGGTTGTCTTTGGCTTGTGATCCAACAGTCAATACAAACTCAGGTTTTACTGATGTTTGTTTCATAAGCGTTCCCATGTTTTGTGTGGACTGACTGGCATCGTTGCAGGGGTGACCTCAAATGCTACTGGCTGTCATGTGGGTGTACAAAGCCTCTGGGTTCTGCAGAAACACAGAATTTCTGTTGAGAAATACAAGAACTTAATGCTGCTGTTGAGCTGAGCACAGACCCAACTGATAAAATCCAGAGAGAGAGAGAGAGAAACCCCTTTGTTATTTAAAAGCCTGCTTTTGGTTGTTCCTAAATAAAGATTTTTACCCAACTGGAGCATCGAAATTGTGGAAGTGAAAGTTTGAAGAGAGATGGAAAACAGTTGATTGTGAAACAAGTGCAATAGCTCCATTTTCCTTACGCAACTCTGGAAGTCATTTCAGTGGAATCGTTAGTTGCCATAGTATTAGTCTGCATATCATACACCTGCCTCCCTCCACTGCAGCTGTAGCTGGCAGTGGCTACCTGCTTAGCCGTTTGTTACTGATGCTCTCCTGAAAGCTGCCACCTTCACGAACATCCTGAGCAGTTTCCGAGAGCTCTCCTGACACCCATAGCAGCCTGTACGAACTGGACTTGTTTAGATAGTTAGCCTTCGCCTGTGCGCAGCAGAGGACAAAACCATCCATCTTGCTGAGCTGAGTTCTGCCAGAAGATGTGCATCCAGCAGTTCCGTGTGTTAGCTGCAGTAGTGGGAAGGTGCTGCCAAATCTGTAAAGACTTTATTTTTTAATTGTTGATACACTTTTGTGTGAAACTGCCTGAGAGGGTTTATCCATGCATATACATCTGTCTTCATTATTTAACATTATGGATGCATATACCTCATTCTTTCTTTTCCTTCCACATGACTTTGCCTCTGAGTTGTCCCTTTATTGATGTTTCTGAGGTGCTCTGACTAAAATAGTCTCTCTCTCTTACTTATGGTTAAGCATTTTTCTGAGCGTGCTTGCACAGGGGCTTGGGGGTTTTGTTTGGTAGTTGTTTTTTTCCAATTACCCAGCTTTGACTTAATGTTTAAAACTTTAAGAAAATCTGATACAGGAATTACTGATTCTTTTTCTAAATGCTTTCTTCACTTTGCCAAATGCTTGGTTTTCCTAGTCAAAAGAAAGATGCATTAGATGTAGCAACAGTCTTGCAGATTCTCATCTGTGTGTTGATACGATGATGCACACAAACTTTATTTTGTGGCTTAATGGAGATCCTGTTATAAGCTGCTTTGAGCCTGGAAGGGTTTTGTCTGTCAGTCTAACAGAATGAAGACCCCTGTCCTCTGAAGAATCTCCCTTTCATACTTCACAGGACTGTAAATCCTTCTTTATTGTTCTAAGAGAAACACGGGAGGAACATCACATCTCTCTATAATTTGTTCCTTGCACACGACGTCTCTTCTTTAGAAACTTGTGAATGCGTTTGCCTTTATGAATTCATAAATTCTGACAGTGATATCCTTAGTCTTTCACTTTGAATGTTGTTGCTTTTAATAGATGTGTGCAAGGGCTGGTGCTCTGTCAGAAGGATTTTGTTGACTCGGTAAATCCCTCTTCTCTGGTAGGAAGACTGTCACACGGTTTGAAGGCTGTGGAGATCTGGAGATGCTGGTGCTCCCTGCCACACCTTGTAGAAAAGAGAGTGGTTAAAAGACTTTTCTTCTTTGAAGAAGATGGAAGCACAGTGATGGAGCGAGGAGCTTCTCGCCTGGTATCCACCAAGTGCTGTATTGCGTTAATGCCTGCAGCCGGTGGGTGGCATCGCCGAGCCGAGGAGGAGGGGTTGTGGCTCCTGCACCCTCTAGAAAGGGAACCCCAGCATCCCTCTCCCCAGCCAAGGTTATTCCGTACAGCATACCTGCTGGCATTGTGGTGGCACCATTACAAATAACCTAGCGGTATGAGGTATTGATCCCTTCTCTTGAGGCACTGCTAAGTGCCTGAACAGATCCCCCTGCCAGAAGGTTTCTCCTGTGTAACCTATTTTCCTTTTCTCTTAGCACTTGTGTGGTTCTTCATTGGCTCTGTAATTCTGGAATATATTTGTATCATTCAGTCTCCAAATCTCTAAGACAAGGGCAGATATAGCCCTTGTTTTCTTGTCTAAAACAACAGAGGCTCTGATACTGCTTGTTTTCCTTTCCCGAGGACCAATGGAAATAATGCTTCTTTCTCCTTATTTTTGCCTCATCTCTTGGCTTATGTGATAATCAGCTGCTTATCTTTGTCTTCTTACCCTTTCTGCTGTTGTTGCTGCAGTAATCTTCTTTCAGACTTCCAAGGATGTGTCCGTCTGGCACAGTGCAATGGTTGCGTAGGCACCCTGGCTGCTATACCCAGTGCCCAGGATGCTCTCCCCTTCTTGGAATAACCTGGTTGACCTACTTCTGCAGCTTGGCTGCTTAGTTCGGATGCACTTTCTGTGGGAAGCCTGCTTTGTTGGAAGATGTTGACTTGCTAAGCTTCAATATTTTTTTTCTTTTTTTCTCATTGTTTTCCTTTTTTTTCCCCACATGTCACGGGCTGTAAAACACTTTCACAAACACAAGGCGAGTTGCAGGAACCCAGTACTGAAACTGGTGCTTCCAGGCTGTTATAGTTTGTCGGCTCTAGGGCAGGATGCACTGGGACAGACTTGTTAGCTGGATTCCTGTGAGGCTAGGAAACTGGGATTCCTGTCAGGAGTTGCTAAGATGGATGAAGATGGTCGTTTGTGTTTTGCCACTGAAGACACTGAAACAGGAAAAAGGGTGACCTTGTGAAAGCAGACAGTGTAAAAATGGTGCAAATTAGGATCGAGCACGATCCTCTGAATTTTTTCCATGTATGTATTCCAGCATGATGTAATATGTCTTTCTTCCAGATGTGCAGAATATTCCCAGATTGCACCGGTTTTGCTTGAAATCATGAGTGGTCAGCATATGTGAGGAATTGGTCTCTGTTAAAAAAAAATGTATCATAAAGAAAAGTTTGGTTTAGATGACTTGTCCTATATCACACAGTTAATTTTATCAGCAAAATAAAATCCAGTTAACTAGCTTATCATTCTGCTCTCTAATCATAAACCCATCCCTTCTCATTCACTGTACGGTGTTCAATTTCTGCAGCAAGCGAGTGGGAGGTGAGACTAGCAAAACCTTCTCCTACTGTGGCTCTGATTTCTGTCCAAAACAAGCAGGAGTCCTAAACACTGTGACAAGAGTCCTGACGGGGAAAAATAGTATGTGCCCAGTATATTGTACGTTGAACAGGAGTTGCCAGATTATCTTCCGAGTCAGAAAACTGATGCCTTTTTGACTTGTCCTCCCTGCCATTACTCGGGCAGGGGGCAACACAAGATCAGCGCAGCACGCGTGCGGTTACCAAGCCTCTGAATGTTTTGGTTAGCTGGCCAAGAGCAAATGTTAGTAAATAAAACAGAGCACAGCAATTTTCATCACCCATAATGTGGTGAGATTTGCCCTGTCTGGCACAGAATCAACAGAGGCAGCTCCAATGATACCGGCATACTTACTTTGTTTCAAAGTTGAAAGTTGCTTGTAATGCAGTGAAAGTTTATAGAGAATTTAAATTTAATAAAAAGGTGGGGAACTTACTGAACCCACTTTGCATAATAGTTTCTAATAGGTCATTTGCTAAATAGGCTTAATCTGAAGTGGACTTTTCAATATATATTGAGTTGAAAATTGAAACTTCCTCCTACTAATGAGTCCTGGTTTTGTCTTTACTGCCTGGCAAGGTTATTCAACAGTAGGATGCAGTTGAGGACTGAATTTAAGGTGCTAGTCATGAAAAGGTAGACTGCATTTTATAAAATAAGAAAATCCATGTAAGTTTTTGCTGGTAATTAGCTCACTGTAATCAGCCCTAATCTCTGGAGGCTTGATTTGGTCAGCCCTATTCGTGTAGCAAAGTGCTTTGTATTCTGAGTAATTCAAGTGATTTACAAACTGGACTACTCAGTGTTGTGTGAAGTTACTTAATACAATGGTAAGAGGAACAGTATCTAAATTTTCTCAAGTTCTGAGACCTTGCTTTAGCCTTTGTGTTTCAGATTGGCTTCAGAGAGCAAAAATGAGAGTAGATGTAAGGGTGGGTGAAAAGTGAAATAATTTGTTTCTTCCAAAGTCAAGTTCTCAAAATTAAAGCAGTGGAGGAAGAAGTTTATTTGGTTGTAATTGTCTGCATAGAATAACAAGGGGTTTGGAATAACTTACGTATAGGTTTAAACTGGATGTAGTTGGCAGTGGCTGTTTGGGAAGCTTCAGGCACTTGTTATATTAGCATCAGTTGCTGAAACCATGTGGAAAGAATGAGGTGGATGAATGACTGAAAGGCAGCTGGTTTCAGATCACTTGTTTTGGAATAAGAACAATTTATCTCAAATCCCAGAGGATAGGTGTTAAGGCCATCAGGTTATATTCAAGGTGGGTTGTTAATTGGTGTTTACTAGAAACTGTTGCATGAAGAAGGGATACCTTGTTTGCAGGCAGGAGAATTTGATCTGAGCAGTAAGTACCAGAAACGATGCTGTTAGCACTTAACTTCTGAAAATCTGGATGGAAACTTCTTAACGCTGCTTGAGCTCCCCATGTGTGGAATCCTCTTCTAATTCTCATCTTGATCGATAAGCTCCCGTTTGTTGTAAAACTAAGTAAAAGACACAAATAAGCAAAACTTGGTGTTTTGTATGTAATCCTTAAGTATTGCCTATCAATGCATGACAAGTTGTCTCAAAACCTATAGTTAAGAGTGAGCTGTTTTTAAGTCTACTGTTAGATGGAGGTGAAGCTATATGGATATATAAAGCCACATTTGAATGAAAACTGTGTCCAGTAACATAAAGAAATTTCTTAACTGTTAAGAACAAAAGAGAAACTAACAATAATTTTAGCTCATTATGTGATGCTAGCAGTTGAATTTTCAGTAATTTTCTAGTGTGCATCGGGGCAGCGGGGAGGAGGAAAGGACTAGAAGGAGAGTTGATGTATTTGTATCCTCTGGAGTGATTCTCTCTGTTCAAACAGTTAGAAATAAAGGTAAACATTAGCTTAATAGATGTAATCTCTTTTGTTAATTGGCAGGGCTGCTTTTCATGTAGGGGTCCTAAGAGTTTGTTGATGAACCTTCTCGATCGCTGATGCGGCTTTTCTTCAGTAAGCCTTTAAAAAGGGTTCATGCAAGATTGTTATATTCCTTCCTTTAATTCTCAAATAGTCAACCAAGGCCAAGTGCATTTATAAGAATTGTGTTGCTGATGTTACATACTAGTATTTTGTGAGGCCCTTAACTTTATATTTTAGAACATCACAAGTTTTAAATTCAGAAGGCATCTGCCTCCAGTAGGATAACTGAACAAGTGTGTTTAGCTCTGAAGGGATCAGTTGTTTGCTGTGTGTGATTTAACACTTTTATAGGTGGGGAAAAAAAGTACCCATCACATTTGCACAAATTTTTAAGAATTGTGAGCAATGCAAGTTACCAATACTGAGTTAAGTGAATTGATTGGTAATTTGGGCACAAGTAAATTACATGTTTTAAAGGTAGGTTGTAGAACAAAGATTTTCGGGATGAGAAAAATCTGAAAAATTACTTGGGGTACTTGATGTGCATATTTACCCAAGCGTAAACTTGCAGAACGTTACTTTGAAGAAAAAAAAAATAGTACAGGTACTTGGAAGGTACCTGCAAGAGAGTAATGGAAATTTCGGTGTGACTGGTCCTGAATCACTACATCCCAGCCTGGTGTCTGTGATTCAAGGCCAAAGAAGTGCTAGAGGGTCCATAGGAATGGCCGTGATGTTTCAGACCAGGGTCCATTTAGTGCAGCATTTGTTCTCCCACAAAGGCTGCACCTGGATGTCTGGGGAAGACTAAGAACACAGTGAATTTTGTAAAATTATTCACACAAATGTTCCCCCATCCTCTGATGACTTTCAGCTGTTGGGGAACTTCTGAGCTGCATGTAGTTTGTGCATTTAGGGATTGTTCTTCCATATGCTTACCTTGTCTCTCCCTGGGCCTGTGCAGGTTACTATGATATCTTTTGGTAAAGAGTGTACAGGTTTGCTCCCATTTGCATGAAGAACAGTCTTGCTCCTGCTGGCTTTGTTTGTTGGTCACTGGTTCTTGTAGAAGAAACTGAACAGTCAATCCCTACTTACCATCTGCAAGCCTCCTAGGATTATTATTTTTTTTGTGTGTGTGTGTAAACTTCTTTCTATAAAACACCCCTCTTCCATCATTTCCTTTCCAGGCTGAAGAGCTTCAGCATTCCTTACCTGTAAGCTGTTTCGTGGCTTGGATTGGCTTGTCCTTGTTACCCTTCTCTGAACCTCCAGGACCCAGGATGCTGGGACAGGGGATGTCTTTGCTCTTAACTCAGAGTCTCTGACTTGATTTACTGTGAGCTCTGTTTAGCACAGCTCAGGGAGGAAGCAAATTTTGAGGGGCTAGAGGGAGTTGTGAGACTCCTTGAGTTATAAGTGTTCTTGAGGGGGGAAAAAAACCCAGAGCGTTATCCTAAATTACTTGTGTAAGTAATTGAAATATCATAGCAAAGAGTTTTGGCAGGTTGTGCAGGCTAGGAGATGGAGATAAACAAGTGGAGATTAGAAATCAGGCATACCTTTTTAACAGTGGCAGTAATTATTGAGGCAGAAAATCAAACGGGTTACAGTGGAATCTCTGTCGGGGGAAAAATACCAGGATTTGATATTTTCTAAAAGTTACGTTCTACTATGGCAGTTATTCAAAGTAAGACTTAAGATAGGGATGTCTTGTGATCTGTTCTGCAGAGGTCAGACTAGGGAATGGCACAACTGGTGTTTGATCAGCTAAAACTGGTCTCGCTGCTGAAAGAACCATATGCATTTCCAAGGACTGTCTGTTTTCCCAGGGCCTGAATTTTCAGGAGAAGTGAGCACTTACATTCTTAATTATATTTAAATGCAGATAACATCTCTGAAAAGTTGCCCCTGGAGGAAGAGAGGAAAGCTGTGGAGCAATTGGTCATATAGCACACAGCGAGGCTGTGGCAGGTGTATGTGTGCAGGAGAGGAAAGGGAAGTGTGTCAGGAGAATTAATGAAGAGAGTTGTCATATTTCTGTTGGGGATAATGAAGGAAAATATGTCTGTGTGGTTAGCAAGTCCTTCACTTCCAGGATCCACTGGCTCGTCATGTTTAGGGTAGTCTGAACTTTCCCAGTTGTGCCAGCTGCCTGTTGGGTCTTGCACTTGCTGAGCGCAGGTGCCCTGTGAAGTTACTCTGAGTGCCTGCAGGGGATGTGCAGCCTGTGTGAGGTGATTTTGGTAGCATTTCTTGTCCTGGGGGAAAGGGTTGGACCCTATTACAGGTTTTTCTCTTCAACGTTTCCTGGGAGTGCTGTCAACCAGGCAGAGTGGATCCTTTGCCTCTTCCCCCACCCAGGTTTCCAGGACCCATGCTCTGGGTGCCGGCAGAGCAGTCCTCTGCATCACCCAGGTTTATCAGTGCTGTAGTCTCTCTCCCCTACCCACTGACTCCCTGTAGCTTGCTGCAGATCTCTGCCCACAGGGAAGAGGCAGAATATCCTTTTTGTAGTTTCAGACATGAGGTTTACATTTGCAAGATTTTTATCTCTTTAAAGCAGGAATATTCATAGGCCAAGTACATTAAGGAGCACAAGATAGTGCATTTGAAATCATATTGCAAATCTTTTGGTCTCCAAGCAGAGGCGTGATGGAGTCACTCTCAGGGAGTCTGCATAACTCAAGCCTGGTATCCTCAAGGCAGGCTTTTAATTTTGCTTCTTCAACAAGTTCCCATATTGTGCTTGAAATATTCTGTTGGAAGGTAACCTAAATGCTCTGAAAAACAGGACTCCTTTCCACCTGCATTTAAATAACAATAAGAAGTTAAGCCGGATCTTTTTAAATTTGTAACACTTGCTCCCAGCTTTCAACACTGATGTTTCCTCATGTCTCGTCACCCTGTTGTGATGTCTGTGATGTGATTTGTCAGGTTGCACTTGGGGTCAGTAGCGTGTATAAACTGAGTTGCTCTTTTTTATGGCTCCTGAGGATCTTTGTGATGAAGTGCTGGCAGTCAGCAACACATCAGATGCTGATGTCACCTCTGTACACAAAAATAGGGCATGTGTCCCATATCTTTAGAGTCTTTGTGATTTTCATCTATATTTTTAACCTGTGACCTTGCAATCACCAACCAATAGACAAGGCAGTACAGCATGTGATTTGAAGAGATGTTGTCCTGATCAACTTACGTGTCGTAGCTTTCCTAGACAAGCTGCTTGTGTGTTCAAGCAGCAAAATGAATGAAGGAAAACAGCATGTGTAGTGTCAACAGTTTTCTAAAATGAGCACGTCTTCTTTTGTGATGCATAAGTATTCCTTCCCTCAGCCCTGTTCTGTTGACAGGCTGATTTTCCTCACTCTGTGTTGTCTTTCAGTCCCAGATATAGTGGATAGTCAGAAATTTCATGGTCGTACTTTTGTGATAGATTCATTTAGGTAGTGACGCTTACTTGAATGGGATCACAGGTAATGCTGTGTGTCAGGTCACAGAAAGACCAGTGGGCAGCTTCCTGTCTACCTGTGTCCTAAATGCTCCTGACACTTACATACACCCAAAGTGAGCAAAAATTCACTGAACCGTCTTTTTCTGCATCACGTCATCTCTTGACATAATCACTGACCCTTTTTACCTCCAGCTTTGTATAAGAAACCTATAACGAACTCTCATTGTCACCATATTCTTCCCAGGGTGTGCTTTCATAAATAGCTTAAGCCAATCTAAGGTGTCCACACTGCTGCTAAAAGAGGGGTCAGTACTGGGACCCATGCTGTTCAACGTCATTGTGAGAAACATGGACAGTGGCATTGAGTGCACCCTCAGCAAGTTTGCCAATGATACCAAGCTGTTTGGTGAGGTGGACACACTGGAGGGGAGGGATGCCATCCAGAGGGACCTGGACAGGCTGGAGAGGTGGGCCCAAGCCAACCTCATGCAGTTCAACGAGGACAAATGCAAGGTCTTACATCTGGGTTGGGGCAATCCCAAGCATAAATGCAGGATTGGCTGGGAATGGCTGGAGAGCAGCCCTGAGGAGAAGGACCTGGCTGTGCTGATTGACGAGAAGCTCAACATGAGCTAGCAATGTGCAATTGCAGCCCAGAAGGCCAACCGTATCCTTGGCTATGTCTGAAGTGTGGCCAGCAGGTCAAAGGAGGTGATTCTGTCCCTCTACTCCCACTCTTATGAGACCCCCACCTGGAGTACTGCATCCAGCTCTGGAGTCCCCAACATAAGAAGGACATGGACCTGTTGGATTGTGTCCAGAGGAGGGCCACAAGGATGATCCGAGGGCTGGAGTACCTCTCCTATGACGAAAGGCTGAGAGAGTTGGGGTTATTCAGCCTGGAGAAGAGAAGGCTCTGGGGAGACCTTATTGCGGCCTTCCAGTACCTAAAGGGGGCCTACAGGAGAGCTGGGGAAGGACTTTTTACTAGGGCATGTAGTGATAGGACGAGGGGGAATGGCTTTAAACTGGAAGAGGGTAGATTCAGATTAAATATCAGGAAGAATTTTTTCACTTTAAGGTTGTGAGGCACTGGCACAGGTTGCCCAGAGAGGTTGTTGAGGCCCTAACCCTGGAGGTGTTCAAGGCCAGGCTGGATGTGGCTTTGAGCAATCTGGTCTAGTGGGAGGTGTCCCTGCCTACAGCAGAGGGGTTGGAACTCTATGATCTTCAGGGTCCCTTTCAACCTAAACCATTCTATGATTCTATGTACTGCGGATCCTCCTCCTGAGCCCAGCTGGGTGGTCTCAGTCCCGGCTTTCAGCTGTCACCAGCCCAGAGAGTTAGGAGCTGCTTTCCCTAGGCTGGTACCTAGTGACCTCAGCCAGTGCAGGGCTGGTGGCAGGAACACGTGTGGGAAGAAGATTGGTGTATTTGCCCTTTTCGGCTACAGCTTCATCATAGATTGGTTTAAGCTGCTCGTGTAGCTGTGCTCAAATCCATTATTGCTTCAGAGGGACTAATGTTTGGTCTTTTTTCAGAGAGAGCTGCACAGGGTCATGTGCATTGAGTCCTTGACACTGCCAAGGTAAATTCGTTGAAGAAATAAGTTAAATGTGTGAAAGAGTTGATTTTTTAAGCATTGTGTAGTCTGAAAAGTGTATCTGGTGGGTTTTTTTTGAAAAAACAAAACAAACCCACCAAAACAAACCCAAAACCACAAAAATTTTGCAGTTTGAATTATATGTTGGGGATTTTTACTGTTTCCTAATGGAAGTCTTTGCTGCTTCTCATTCCCACCATTTTGTTTCTTAGCTTAACTTGAATGAACTCCATCCAGCAGAGGCCTGAGAAGGGCAGTGTGAAAACTTTCCTTCCTGTACCTGGATTTTCATCAGTAACTGAAAACAGGATATAGAATTTGCGTAAAAATTGGGTTCCTGACCACACAGTTAGATACCAAGTGTCTTAAAAGCTTGTCTGGGCAAGTGACAGAAAATAAGAATGACCTTTTCTATCTGATCTAAGGATATGTGTGGCTTTCTTCTTGCAGTTCCCAGTAACACAGCGTATTTCTGTAGTACGTTCAAAGCTTGACATACTTCAGCTGTGCTGTGATCTGGTTTATGAGTTGATAGCACAAATACTTGCATGGAGTATACATCTGCAGGTGACCAACTCAGCCAGAAAAGCTCTTTCACGTGCAGTGGATAATAGGGGAAAATGCTATCCAAGGGAGCACTTACCAGGTACTTTATTACTGTCTTCATCAAATTGAAAATGTAAAGGGTTTTCCCCCTGATTTTAAAGAAAACCAGGGAAAGCCATTTGTTCTGTTCTTTTTTTCATGTAATTCCCCTTGCTATTTTTTGGGGTATAGACTTCTCTTTTAAGTCCAGGGTGACTGTTGCAACGTGGTAGGACAGCTAAGACCCTACTGGCTGATAAATCTGCCAAAGCACAACACTCATTTTGTCTTGCAGCTCCATCTGGCTTTATCAGTGCACCCAAGAGGGCCTTTCTTACTACACAAATGCACAAGGAGAGCAGGGTATTTTAGAGGTAGACTGTCAAACACAGGGATCTTCAGGTAGATTGAATGATCTTGAACTAGACACTGGAAGAAGTGGTGATAGATGGTATGAACAGCTTCTAATCTTGAGTAAAGCCGAACTCTGGATTACACACGCTGTGTAATTACTTCTCTGATAGGTGTAGACCTCATGGATGGTAGCTATTTAATCTGCCCTTAGGCAGTAGACATCTATTGCTTGCAGGAATTCTTCTGTGTGGCTGATAAATGTGGTTCATGAAGTTTTGCTCTGAAGGAGGATAAAGAACTTAGCTGAAGATGTGGTATTTGGCTGCTGACAATGGTTAATCTAAGGTGGTGTTGATGTGAAGTAGGACTTTGGTCTGTTTTGTGGGTAGCTCAGGTGAACAATGTGCTCCCAAGTCTGTCTTAGATAGGCTGTTGGAGGTTGGTGAAATAGCAGTGGGGAGACAGTTGCTAGTGGTAAACAAAAAATAGGTCAGGAAGAGTCCACAGTTTTGATGACACCACAAAATAGATATCCAGAGTGTGTGAGAACAAGCTCCTGTTACAGAAATTGTGATCACTTCCTATTGTTACAGGCATGTCAGTATTCCACTGTGACTATTCAGGGCCAGAATAAATATATGGTTACAAGTACTTCCCCAGTAAGTATAGTTAGATCGTGTATGCAAAATGCAGGAGAGCACTTACAAATATTTTCCAGTCTGAAGTTTTCCTAATCTGAAGTGGATTTCCTTTTGAATGTCACACTTAAAGCTTTGTGTAACAAGATCTTCTTTTGTTTCACCACAGCTTTGTCTATACACAGGAGTGTGCAGAAGGACACCTGGCTGTGGAATGGAAGGCTGAAATTATCACACATGTCTTTGTATCCAGACAGCATCAGTGGGAACTAAAAACAACCTTCAGAAAAAGAGTTGCAATAACATATATCAGACATAGGACTGATAATGAAGAGAGAAAACCATTAGTTGTCCTGTTTGAAAGGAAAGAATAGTTAGGACCTGGATCTACCACCCAGCTGCTTCAGCTGTGATGAGGCTGGTATTTTTTTTTTTCAGACACTCCCACCCTTTGTTGTTCCCATCCCCTTACTCTCCCCCCGCCCTGGCCCTCCTTTTGTTCTCTCATCCTTACTGGTGACACCAAGCTTGGTTAAATGCCACCTTGCCCTGTGAGGATTAGGCAGGTTGGGATGGGGTGAGGTTAGTGTAGGATGAGCAGAAGCTAAAGCTAGTGAACTATTTACTGTTTTAAAGTATAATTCAAAAAATTAAGTTTCCCAGAAGCGAGGAACTGAAAACTTGTTTTTATACAATAATATGGATAGATTCAAATTATACGCTGTTGTATTTTGAAATAGTGTTGCTCAGGCTAAAACCTCACATATGAATGTGGTTCATGGTGAAGAGCACTCTATAAAATGTATGAAAAGGTAACAGGAGCAAGATTAATTCTGCTGTTAGGATGTATGACTTGTAATTCAGTAATGCTTATATTACCAGTTTATTCATGGTACTAGAGGACCTGCTTGTATCTTGGATGTTGTTCTCTGCTATAATAACAGTCATAATTTCTTAGAGATAGTAATTGTATGTAATTCCTTATAGAGACTAAACTGGTCAAGCTCCATTTGAAAATTATTGAGGGCTTCCTTCCCTCTTACACCTGTTACTCCTCCTTACTGCTCTTTTGTCAACCAACATATTTGTTGCTAAAACTTACTGATTTTATGTCATCTGAATCTTTCTGGTTGACCCTCTCAGTCTTTAATAAATAAGTTTCATATGTCTAAAATGATTTTCTTTTTAAAATTTCTTCCTTAAAGCGGCCCAGGCTAGATTTAGACCACATCCATATGTCTGGTGACTATAGTTTTCTTAGGCAATAGTTTCAAAGTGCAGCTGAGTGCTATGACGAGCTTGATGTTCCACAGTGCGAATTAAAACCCTGCTGCTGCTGAACGGGGAGGTCCTGTGCTTCCTCCCACTGCTCAAAACTACATTTTTTTTTTCCTCCCTCTGAGCTGGCACTGGCATTTATCTGACCACAAGGTAAGATGAGTCAATTCACTAGACCAACAAAGAAAAAAAAAAAAGAGATAATTGATTATTTTTATCAGTTGACTAGTCTCCCTGTGGGATCAGATGAGAACCAGAGTCCAAGGTAGAAAGAGATGTGAGGGGGAGAGAACAGCTCCTCTCCTCTTAGGAGCTATTAATTTGGCTTATGACACCGTACCCCTGTGTCTGCCCTGAAGAAGAATTGGGTGTCACTGTCACTGCTGAGTAATGTGAGATTGAAGGAATCCAGAGCACAGAAGCTGTGCATTTCTTTGTGGTCTAACTTTATAAATGTTTTGAAACTTCAGTCCTGGATATCTTTGTATAATTGTACTGCATTACACAAGAATTTTTTTCCTGCGGTTTTCTACAATTAACAACTGTTCGTTGTTTGCTCAGTCTCAATATGTATTTCACCCTTCTGTAAGGGGTGTTCAGTTGTGTCTGCAAGAACTTTGCTTACAGAAGCATTCCAGTTGCATCACGGTGACAATCAATTTTTTGATTAAAGAATTGTATGAGCTATTCCCCAAAATGTGACTAGCAGAAATTAGACTTTTTTCTTACCTGTTTTCCTTTCACATCTTGAAACAAGAACCATTCTCTCCTTTGGAGAGATGCTCAGGATAATTACATTTCTGTATGTTACATTCCTTAGGGATGTAGAAAATTATTTCTTGAAATCTAACCAGCAGTTTAAAAACAGTCTCAGTGTGTGTTAGAGTTCTGCCTGAAACCCAAAAGGGAGTGTGATCTTTGTTTTGATCCACAGACATCTGAAGTTGATGTTTGCTCATGCACCCCTCCTATCTCAGAGAGGCTTAGGACACAAAACATTTGCACTGTGTAGGACGTTTTCCCCAGCACAAAAGAAAAGCATGTGTAACCAGTTTACTTACGGGTAGTAGATAGATCATTGCAGCAGGGAGCTATTGTCCTATCCAGCTGATAAATATCTTAACTTGTTCCTAATGTATGTTTAGCAGCAAAGCCTGGTCCTGAAAAGTGTGATTGTAGTCCCAAAGACTTCTCTGATTTTTCCACGTATATTCACTGCTCTATCAGAAACTTGTTAACTCCCACAATAGCCTTGTCTTGCCTATTTTTGGCTACAAGGACCCCCCACCCCCTGTCTTCATGTTCTCTCCTTCCTTCTTCCCCATGACTCCAAATATTCACACTGGCTGCTTTGGACCTGAAAAAAGGTGGGAGAGAGCTCCCTGTGAGGCACTCATCTCCCTTTTTCCCAGGACAAGTTTCACTGGAGCTGGAGGCAGAGGCTGTCCTGCCCATCAGCATCCCCTGTTAGTAGAGGATTGATTGTGCAGGTTCTGTCAACAAGGCACATACATCTAGAATGGCTTTCTTTACAGGCTTACTGCGCTTTGGCAAACATCATCATGACCTATTTTTTAAGTACTGGTCTCTACCCGCAGAAGTATGTCTGTTTTCTGTCTGATATGAGGTTATCGGTTGATCTGAATCCTTCCTGTGTCTTCATACAGCACCTAGAATGAATGCCAGGAACCCCCCGCCTCTGCCTTTACTGGACATCCTGTGCACGTCCTCTTGGCTCACAACACTTAGCATCCTCTCCGTTAAACTTCCCTTCTGACCACAGCATTCAATATAGAGTCTTCTAGTCACCCCTCTTCAGTGCTTCTTTCTGGGTGCCCAGCAACGTGTGGCTTCAGCAATACTCTAGTTTCAGTACATTTCAACTGCTGCCATATTGTTTTCCAGCTGAGATTGAGTTAAAGCACTGGGCTGTTGGCTGCATCTCACTGTTTCTTTACAATAATGTGTCAAATTTTCCTCTTGACAGGTGGAAATCATGAACTACCTCCCTCTGAAATTGAGTGGTGGGGTTTTGTTTTGTTTTGTTTTCCCTTTTCCTAAGCCTCAGCAACCTTTTAAATTAGATCTTTCCTACTTTGAGTTTTCAAGCAGATCCTCACAAAGGGTGCAGCAACGCTAGAATGCAGCAGCACATGTCTTGGCATCTTAAACATGAGAGCTGCTTAGCTGCCTGGAGCTGGGCGCTCTTGGTGAGCGCTCATCACCCCTGTGCTGTCCATGCAGGGCTTGTCTCCTGCTCTGTGTCCACCTTGTTCAAGTGCCAGCGATGCTGCCCTGGACAGTGTCTCCTTGCAAGGCTCCTGGTGGGAGGAACCCTGCTGCAGGGAGGTCCTTTGCCCTTGCTCAGCTGGAGGGCTTTCTGGGTGTGCAGGTCCGTCTGTGTGTCCCATTGTCCCATGTGTCTGTGCGTCCCTATTACCCAAGTGTGGGTGCTGTCTGTCCTCCAGCCCTGTGCACGGCTGCAGGGGAAGGATGGCAATAGGTCATCTGTTGCATTAGCTGTGGTGGGAAAGGGTCACTTCTTGTTTTCCTGCGGCATATTCAGATGGTAATAAACTGTTAAACATGTAATGTAGCATTGCTTTGTGCATCTGCAAAGGAGCTAAAACCATGTTTTGGGGAGGGAGGACTAAATAAAGAGGGAACTTAAGTTCCTTGAAAATACTTGCAGGTTTTCATGTAGAAGCTGCAGTATATGAATATTGCATGAGTATCAATAGCCAAATTCTTATTTAAATGTGCCTTAAAATACCTCCTCCATTTATAGCAGAAGGAAGTTACTACCTTTTTTATATCAGTTCTTTGAACTGCTTGTCATCTTTGTTGGGGACCTGTGTTTTCTGGTGATTTCTTTATGCCTTTGAAAGACTTGCTTAGAAAATAACTAGTGGACAATCACAATCAACTTTTATTGAGAACAGTTGTTCAAAGCATAGATATTTCAGAGTCGTGTGCCTGGATTTGTATTGATCAGGGAATTGCTATTCTTCTATGGCAGAAGTTTCACTAATGAAGGAGTGTAAGTGTGGTCGTGATGGGTGACAGCTGCCTTTTTGTTTCAAGTTACTTCAGCAGTAGAGAAGGAGGAAGCCAAATGATAATATGATTCAGTGGAGGAAAGATATGCAGAAGTAAAGGTGAGGATTTGGCAGGAGGCTGTGGGAAAAGTGGGAAGCAGAACAGAAAAAGACACCTGAGATGGTGGGATATTGTGGTGTTCTTTTGTTTGGTTTTGTTATTTTTTTCTTCTCTTTTATCATGGTAGCAGTCCGCTACCCAAATCTGAGCAGGGAATGTTTGTGTCTAACTTGCTTCCCATTTCTCAGGGAGATAGGTCTGATCAGATGGCCAAAAAACCTTTTTATGGATGTGCACCCCACCTGCTGCAGCTGGCTAAAGGAGGGAGTGGAACTGGGATAATGTCTCTTCCTAGAAGGCTGCTGCAGCCTCTGGGAAGTGCTGGAATGTCAGAGTGGGTGGAAGATATCCCAAAACAGGGATCTGGCCCCTGTGGTGGTGGGGTTCACCCACGCTTGACAAGAGCTGAAAGACAGACCTTTTTATTTAAAAGTAATAATTTTAATGTGAACGCTGCACAGTTCACTTCGAGAGCCATGAGAAGAGCCAGTAAGGTGCTTGTGGAAATACCATTAAATCATCCTATACACAAATATGCACATAACAGTATTGCTGAAAGTTATTAAAACATGAGTCTAGAAAGTAGAAATGGGAAAAAATTGTTCAAATAAACTGATTTGCTTCCTTCTTCCTCTGATACCAGCCCAAGCAGGACTTTCATATTCTTGAGGTCTCTGTGTCTCTTGAGAATGGCTTAAGTGATACTTATTGTACTCCATCTCTGTCAAGATAGTTGGTATCAGGCCTCATTCACTGATAAGGGAACTATCCCAGGAAGCCTTGTTTGCTTAATTTCTTATCAGTACTCTGATTAGGTTACTCCAAGTGATAACTGTTCTCCTCTGAGTTTATTGCATTTCAGATTCTTATAAGCTACCTTCAGGTTTTCGCTCCTTGGTCCCAGTGCTTCGCTAGACTGTAATAATACATTTTTATTTCTTCTAACAAATCTGTCATAGAGATGTAGGACGGGAATGTCCTAAACCAGCAGTGACATACTTAGCAATGTGGAAAAATATGACTAGTATCTTACAGTGTTAAGGAAACCCTCATTGTCTCATTGCACAAATTAATGGGTTTTTTCGCATCTTAAAATTTGCATGTGGTTTTCCTTCCTCCATCTCAAAAAGGATATAGTAGGAGAAGAAAAACTAACGAGAAGGACAGCCTGTGTGATCAGACAAATAGGAAAGAGTCTAAAGTATGCTAGTATTAGTCAACCTGAAAAAGTGAAATAACTAACAGAAGATGTTGGAAATCTGTGACATCATGAATGGTATGCAGAAGGTGAATAATGACTATTGATTTGTTCACCCTTAAAATAACATTAATTAGGATGCTCAGTGAAATTAGTCAAGTATAAAGTACAAGAAAGGAAGCACTACTTTATATAGCACATCATGGTACTGTGGGCATCATTGGCATAGACTGGTGTGGAGATCTTGAAGGGACTGTGCAGTTCAGTAGATGCTGCTCCTCTACTGTGGGAAATCCATGATTTCTAGAAGCCAAAGGGGCTATTCAGGGGAAAGATTTCTGTATTTACATGCCGCCTAAGTGTTTGGTAAGACAGAGATTAATGAGTAAAATGGACTTTTGGTCCAAGTATGCCATTGCCTTTATTCTGTCAGGCTACTGAGTTTGTTTACCGAGTGTGGGAAGTGGTCAGTCCTTTGGCCCCTTGTTTATTTCAGCATTCCTGCTACCATTGCCAGGCCTCAGCCAAACTGATGGCTTGGAAACTGTCAGGCAGGTTCAGCTGTCACTGCCGGCACTGTGAAACCTCACACTGATTTCAGCCAGCAGCAGATCATGCTGTAGCATTGGTGGTGATGGTATTGTCTTGCAGTGGCACGTCATATGTCAGTGTGAGCAGCCCGGGATTCGGTTGATGCTTCTTGACCTATTCTGTCTACTTACACAGCTATTTACATAGAAGTGCAGTTCTCCTATCATGCGTCAAGGTCTTTTGGATGATAAACTGATTGACCTCTTTGTCATGCTCCTTCAATAATTGCTTTCCAAATTATTCCTAGGTAATTCTTTTTCGTAAGGTTTCCCATAGCATTGCAAAATGAAATATAAACAGTCTGCTAGGAAACTGAGTTAAGTATAAATATATCAGTAAGGGCAGAAAAATTTCTCTTCTAGACCTATCTGTTTTCAATAGGCCTGTAATTTCTTGCCTGTTCTCACTTGGCATTCTTCTTCTCATTGCTCATTAATTTTACTATTTTTACCTAATTCTTATTTTACACGTTTCCTGAAATGACAGAGAGGTTCAGTCCACCCACTCTGCCCTTTTCCAAAAAATGCAGTGTGATCAAATTTGCATTAACACCTAGTCAGTTCTTATGGTTGTACGATCCCATCTTCAGTGTACATGCAGTGCAGGAAAACTTGGGAGGCGGAACTGTGAGTCACTTCACCACTAAGCAAATGTCCAAGTTCAAAAAGTAGCCAGTGGCATTGATTTTAAAGCCTGTGGAGAGGTGCAGCTTCCGTCTAGTTCTGTCTGAAAGAAATGTGGTTACTGAGGACTCCATCATGCCTTCTTGTGCTCTGGGTGCCTTTGGGACTACTACTAGAGCTAGCTGCCTTCAGATCATGTCAGAAAACATTTGGCTTCCTGAAAGGGAAATGAGAGAGGATAAGGGAACTGGAGAAATAGTATGTTTTTCTTGCTTTGCCAGGCTTTCTACCCCCTCTGCTGTAACCATTTGTGTAGAGCATAATTTGTGAGCTTGGCCTTGCTACATGTACAGTAAGTAGCCTTAGCAGTACTTGTCAGACTCAATGGATTCATTGGAATTCTTTCCTCTGAAGGTATGATTTTTTTTTTAATTTATTATTTTAAATCTTTATATGCACAATTAAAAACATAGACTAGTTAAGACTTTCCGCTATTCAAAGTGATACGATGTGGTTTGGAATTGCCAAAGCCTTCCAAGTAGTTACGCTTAGCGTAAGNAAAAAAAAAAAAAAAAAAAAAAAAGGGATGTGGGGTGATGGTGGAGATAAAAGTATCCAAACAAGAAGTGTCAAATTTTGGTTTCAGAAGACCGGTAGGTTCACAGACTGTGACTGCTTCTTTTAGCCTGTAGCTAAACAGGCTATGTAACATATATACTTGCACATAGATGTGAAAGAAAAGCAAGCCATCTAATTGTGGTGCTTTTTTAGGATTTATTAACCTTTGTTGGCAAGAGAAGGACTGTATTATGTTTAGTCTAAACTCGGCTTGTCTTTTGAACTTCTTCTGTTTTGCGTATCTGTACAGTTTTGGGGTTTCCACTATGTGTGAGTATCTAGCTCACTTTACTGTATTGCACCACAGTTGTGTTGGGCACCCTACTAAACAAACAGACCCACAGTCCTATCAGCCAAGAACCAGAGCATATTATTTGTCTCCTTGCAACACAGTATTTCAGTTTATAATTTTTCACTGCATAGTGTTTTTTAATCTCCAAACTTTGTGGCCCATGTGATTAGGAGGACCTGAAAAATACAGTGTATTTTACAGGGTGAGAGAGAGGAGCATCCACTGCCAGGTATGAAGCTGTAGAGGAGAAAGTTGTCTGTATTGCTAGAGTATTTTGTGGTCGTCTTGTGCCACAGTGGCGTAGTGGTTGCTGTCATGGTCAGCTCTCAGTCGCCATCCCACCTTCCAAAGACGACATGTTGGAACGACAATGTTTAGCTACTACCAAACACAAGCTCTGCAGAGAAACCGCTTTTAATTGTGTACTATTACTCCTCCCATCCACAACACAGATGTAAACTTTTTCACATTCAGCAGGTGCAAAATCTCTCCCTCCCTCTCTCTCTCTCTCTCTCCCCCCAACCCCCATCTTTCTGGGCTACTTATTTTTATTCCCTCTCCCACCCAAAGGTCTTACTGGTGCATGTCTAGTTAGTATGAAATAATTGCTCTTAAGTGTTTCCTACTCAAGCTTGTTTCTGAGCTAAGCAAGAGTTCATGTATGTGGAAACTTGTCTACTTTTTCCAGCTAGGCTCAGTGATTTACTAGAACATTAAGTCTACCTATAAACCTTTCTTGTCTCGCTCCAGTTACAGGTCACAGGCAGCTTAGACAGTTTGCCTGCATGGGTGTGATACATAGTTCTACTTATCCTGGAGTAATCAAAGTGGCATTTCTTGAGTAGTACAAAATAGTGTGAACTCACTCATTGTTAGTTGGGGGAGTTTCTTCAGGCAGGATTGTGTCCATATCGGCAGTGGTACATAAATAATGGATTAAGGAAACATCCACTATTTGCCACTTCTTTGTCTGTCATATTGGCATTGTGTTTCTGATGGTTTAATACGGTGCCCCCCTAATGTTGTCACTACCTGTTTTTCCATCCATCACTATAGACTGCTTTGACTAATCAGAGGAAGGTGGCGTGACAATGGTGGAAATAAAAATGGTCAGAAAAAGGCAGCAAGAATTCTCACTTTAAAAGTTTTACTGTACGTCTCCAATCTTGGAGGTGATATATCTGAGGTCATTGAGTGAAGCTCTGTTCCAAAAATGCTATCAGGGAAAAGCCAGAATTGTCCTGATGTTCCTCTTCCTACCTCTGTCATTCATGGCCCATGTACTATCAACATGTACTTAAATTGTATGTGTTTAGTCCCCACGTGCTTTCTGCCTCTATTACATTGTGGGGAAAACGTGTTTGCTGTCTGTTGCATGGCTAACCTTGGCGCTTCTCACGGCTGCATCCCTGGCAGGCGGTGGGTGAGGTACCCCTGCAGTAACGCCTGGATGTACGTTCAGCTGCGTGCACCCGGCTGGGCTTTTGTGAGTCTCTGTTGACTGAAGGAAATGGTCTCTGACCGTGTAGCCTCTGGAAGACGCTGAGGCAGTCCCCAGCATTAATCTCGCTGTGGAAACGGATTGGCAGAAGGGTCAGATGCAGCGTGCTTCTGAGCCGCTCCTTTCTTCTTGTGTACATTACAGTGGGCCAGGCGC
Source organism: Anarhynchus alexandrinus (assembly GCA_008711295.1). Taxonomy (NCBI): domain Eukaryota; kingdom Metazoa; phylum Chordata; class Aves; order Charadriiformes; family Charadriidae; genus Anarhynchus; species Anarhynchus alexandrinus. Next base: position 1,933,723 of record VUYV01000147.1, on the reverse strand, counting down.
CCCACACCCTTCTTTTTACTATCCGCCTCTTGCTGTCTGGAAATAGCAAAGGTTGTAGCAAAGCCTGAATGCGAGCCAGAAGCCCTGCAGTGCCATTCCCCGTCCTTTCCTCCCTGATCTCCTTCTGGAGCTTCCAGCTTGGACCCCGGGAACAGTCCTCCAAGGAGGGCAGCGTCTCCCCGCTCCTGGCCCTGGTGGCTGGTTTTGCCGGGCCCAGCGCTGCCTTGACTTCTCGCCTCTCCCCATCTCGGCTGGGCTGCAGCACCCTGCTGGAGGCAGCAGGACCTTTCCAAGGGGCTGGGGGCGAGCAGGCTGGGCGAGGAGGGCAGCCATGCTCAGCCTCTCCATGCCCCGGCCCCGCTGCTGGAGCTGGGGCTGCGCGCCACCCTCGTCCCCCCCAGGTATGTGGGTCTGGGCTTGGGGTGCAGAGGGTGAGCCCTCGGGGCCAGCATCGATTCTGGGGAGCTGGGGTTGTCTGGGCAGCAGGCGTCTTCCCTGATCCTCAGCTTTACTTGCCCTCTGCTGTGGTAAGAATTGGAAATAACTACCCTGCTCACGGTCCTGAGAGCTCACGTGTGCCTTTCGGGTCTTGCAAGGGCTTCTGCAGGTGCAATAATCTTTGCATACTGTAGCTGATAAAAAATGTCTTCTGAACAAGCTTTGTGCTTTCTGATACTTGACTGTATACTGTATGCACGTACACTTTGCAGGACTCTTAACGTACTTTTACCTTCACAGTTTAAAATAGCATTTAAATATGATGTACTGGAGGTGAAGTGGTGATAAACCAGTATTTGTTGTGATCGTACTGATGCGGTATCAATGCGTACATTCATCTACCGGTTTCTGCCTCAGCTTTGACAGCAGCTCATCACACAAAGTTCTTGTATCCAGTAGCTGAATTGTGTAGGAATACAGAGAAAAACATGGGAGCAGTTCTGTATTGATATGGTATCACATATATATTACTCTCGCAGAGTTCCTGGATGATTACTAAACCTTCTGTACTTGATGAAGTTTTGCTTGCCTTGCAATGCAATTTTAAAGCCTAATAGATATTTTTGATGTGCCCTCTTGTTCCTGTTCACAGCTGCAATTTGCACATCCTGTAGATACCTTTCAAAACATGTTGATAGGCAAACATCTTGAAAGTCAATTACTTGAATATTTTTTTTTCCTCTTTAGATGACAATCAAAACAAAACCAATGAAAAGAAAGAGAAAAAAATGGTTTCTCAGAAACCCCATGGTACCATAGAATATACTGTAAGTATCGGCGTGTGCTTTGTTCATGTCTGCTATTTGAAAGGGGAGTTGTTGAGGTTGAGAGGGAGCCCGTGGCACAAAACTGAAAACACTATGTGAATGCTGTCTGCAATTTGTAGCTATCTCAAAAGGGATTGCTCCAGATATCGTTGTGTGGGAAGAGCTAGGCTTGTGTCCTGAACCACTGTTCAGCCCAGGTCCTCTGCCTCTTCTCACAGCCTGCCAGTCAGTTTTACTTTGGCACCATGGCTCTTTAGTAGAGTAATCAGTTGGGTTTTTTTGAAAAATACTTCCATTCCATAGTGTTGCTTAGGTCATGAAGTGGTTGGCCTGTGCTCGATCCTGAGATGATGCCAGACCTCTTTAAGCTGGAGCAGGGTGGCAGTGTGCTGCTGCGGCAGCTCAGAGGACTGGCTCTGCCCAGAAAGTCTCTCTGTGAACTGGCCAGGTCACTGAACCCTACCCTCCATCACACAGAGCGACTGTGGGGGGCAAGTGTCCCAGCTGGGAACAGCACAGATACCTGATGTGCTGCAACTGCTGAAAGTGTAATGAACTTTCCAGTGTGTGTTGTTTCCCCACTTGCCAGGACAGTTCTAGATAAGGTGGTGCTGCTTTAAAGTTTTATGAGAAAAGGAGGGGGATATCTGTAACACCTCTCCATTTTATCTACTGTATAGTATAAGAGAATATTTTTTTCTTTTTATTGATATTGGCTTATCACATAAGCTATTAAACAAAGGGTGTGTTGAGATCATCAGATCTATTCCCTGCAAATGGTTTGTTAAATGGTTTTAGTTCAGCTGGTGTGCTGAATGTGTTCACTATGCGATCTTAAGCTTCAACTCTTTCTTCAGGCTGGAAACCAGGACACCATAAACAGCATAGCATTAAAGTTTAACATCACCCCAAACAAGCTTGTGGAGCTCAATAAGCTTTTCACACAGACGATTGTGCCAGGCCAGGTAAATATTTTATGTTTTTTTTATACCTGAAACCTGATTATTTGCTATGTATTTAAAAGCTTTTTACTACTTTTGCATATCTTTTAGGTACTTGGATACAAGGATAATGGACAGTAATTTAAATCACTCCAAGGGGAGCTCACTAGATTGTTACCTGGAAGTTGCAGGGGGGGCTTTGTAATTGCCATATCTGACTTCTGTTATTTATTTGCTGTCACTAAAGCTTAAAAGATGACTCTGAAGCTCAAGAGTGTAATGTAGCTGTTGCAAGAGAGTTGAATTCTTGGGAAGCCTAGATAAATGCTGTATACATTAAAAAATTAGAGAGCTAGATACAGTAATTGAAATGGCTCTTTGCCATTACATTGGGGGTGAGTCAGTCTCCTGTAAGATGAGAAATAAATGGAGATAGACAGTTCTTGGGGGAGTCAGGTAATGGAAATGCAAATGTGAAGGCTACCACCTGGTTCATGAAGAGCAGATCTCTACTTCTGCTTCACAGACATGAAGAAATTGAAGTGTCCTGATTTGCAGATAGGGAGACTGAGGAACAAAGAGATGGCATGACTTGCCTGGGAATACCCAGCAGACAACAGCTGGGATAAGCAAAATGGTTTTATTTTTCTGAACACTTTTAAATTAAAGCTAAACTGTGAACATTTTTTTAACTTCAGAAGTATCTTTCTTTGGTCTGACACTTGCAACAAATGGCTCTGTGTTTTTATTTGGGGTGGAGGTCCAAAGCTGTACTGCAGTTTCAGTACTGCTGTACTAAAAATCTGGGATGTTCACTGTAAGTGAATGTGAAAATTCAAACAAAGCATTATATTTTTATATACATACACATGTGTATTAGTCTATTACGCTTTTCAATGTAGTACATGATGATAAAGTGCTAGTTCATATAAAGAATATTTTCTTAAATTTGGAGATGCAAGTATGTTTTTGGAAACAGACAACCTATAGCGACGAGTTATAAATGTCTACCACTAAAAATCCTCGTCTTCAACGATGGCCTTCTCTCTGGACCAGAATTTGCTGTTACAAGTTAATGACTGTTAAGAGTCATTTTACAGTTACTTGTTTTGTAGTTGTGATAGTTGTAAGACAACCTGGGATTGTAACTTTGGGGGGAAAAAAGGAGGTTCTCATTCTGTGGAAAATGTTTTATTTTCTTGCCTGTGCTGCAAAATAAAATGTAGAGCTAAATCCTGTAATTAATTAGACCTGCCTTGCCATCACCATCTATCAGGAAGGACACCAGAGTAAGTAGTTGTTAAGGAATGCATTGCAATCACAAATGATCAATATTGGGTTGTCTTTCTAGTAGAATACAGTGTTTATAGTGAGTAACTTTCTAAAGCTTGTGTCTTACTGTTTTGACATATGTGTTTGTATTTAGATTCTCTTTGTGCCAGAAACAAGTGCTGCGAGGCTGTCTTCTTTCAGTCCTGGTGCTCCCGTTTCTCCTTCATCATCAGATGCCGAATATGATAAACTCCCTGTAAGTCAATCATTGGTTGACTGGTCTTACGCTCACAAAATTTCAGATTCTGAAGCTGAGATTCGGGGCTGTGTAAATAGCAGTTTTTTGAGGTTACAGTTCAGACCTTGTGTGTAGTGTTGTTAATATTGAGTGACATTAATTTTAATTTGCTGTACTACAAAATTTACCATCTCTTTAAAATATTCCAAATTAAGGGAATTCTGTCTGAGGGTAGAAACCCAGTTCAGTTGGGCCCAGACAGTAATAAAAGCAATTGAAAATGATGTAGTGTATAGTTTTTAAAGAATAGCAAGTTAGAGTCCCCAACATAAGAAGGACATGGACCTGCTGGAGCGTGTCCAGAGAAGGGCCACGAGGATGATCCAAGGGCTGGAGCACCTCTCCTATGAGGAGAGGCTGAAGGAGTTGGGGCTGTTCAGCCTGGAGAAGAGAAGGCTCCGGGGAGATCTTATTGCGGCCTTCCAGTACCTAAAGGGGGCCTACAGGAGAGCTGGGGAAGGACTTTTTACTAGGGCATGTAGTGATAGAACGAGGGGGAATGGCTTTAAACTGGAAGAAGGCAGGTTTAGATTAAACATTAGGAAGAAGTTTTTCACTTTGAGGGTGGTGAGGCACTGGAACAGGTTGCCCCGAGAGGTTGTTGAGTCCCCATCCCTGGAGGTGTTCAAGGCCAGGCTGGACGTGGCCTTGGGCAACCTGGTCTAGTGGGAGGTGTCCCTGCCTATGGCAGGGGTGTTGGAACTCGATGATCTTCAAGGTCCTTTCCAACCTAAACCATTCTGTGATTCTATGATAAATATGAAGAATTACTTAGTGTTTCACCCTGGACATTTCTAAGCTGCTCTGCAGTCCAGAGCCTTAATCCTGCATTGGTATCTTTGAGCATGGAGGCTGTTAGCTTAGTCTAAGCACTCAGTTTCTTTCTAGTTAAGCATGTTATGGTGGTACCCATATAGAAACTTGTCTTCTATAGATAAGACTGCTGGATTTAATCTTTGTGAAAGGCCTTGGCATAGTTGATACTTCATTTTCCTTAGAAGGGTGATTGACCATGATGATTTTAGATAGCAGTTTGAGTGAGTTTGGCTGTCCACCTGCTGATGCTAAAACAGTTAGACATTTCAAATCCATAGTTAATGAAAAGCAAAAGTGGAGAGAAGCCTGGAGTGAATAACCATGTTTAACCTTGGTCTTAAACTGCTGTGTCACCTGCATGGGGAATCACACCAGTGCACTGTGTGTGGTGTGGATGGTGTGGCAGGAGGTGGCAGGACTAGCCCTCTCTTAATGAGAATATCTCGTTGAAATTCTGTTAGCTGACTTGCCTTGGCATTTTTTAATTTCTTGCCTATTATTTGTATTGAGGGTTTTTGTAATGTTACGAGATTTTTCTTCCATAGAGGATGCTGCATGAAGCATACGTACATACATGGCCACCACTTTTTCTTACTTAAGCAAAAGGAAAATGTTGGTTGAACCTGGTCTTTTAGTTGCCCAAAATCTAAAAGAATGCAATTCTGATCCTGTTGCTCTGTACTGAACTTTTTCTTCTTTAAGGATGCTGATTTGGCAAGAAAGGCCTTCAAACCAGTTGAGAGAGTCCTGTCTTCAACTTCAGAAGAAGATGAGCCTGTGGTTGTCAAATTTTTAAAAATGAATTGTCGTTACTTCACAGATGGTAAGGTAGGTGAAACCTGACTTTTAGGCATTGTTTGAGATTCTTTAAAAGTAAAATCTGTTTTGATAAGTGAGAGATGAATACTGAGGGAGTCAAATGTGCTCCACATTTGTAAAAAATGTAAGTGTTATGGTAGCTTCATCTACCACTGATGTGTTTATTGGTATCGTGGTAATATGTTGTATCATTTTGTTCTTTTTATTGTTTAATGTTATGATAATTTTTTTATGGAAGAATAGTTTTTCTATCCTACCTATCTTCATTCCCTTACCATGTCTTCCCATAATTGTCTGTTTTAAGAGTGTATTGCTAGGTACACAGAGAAAATGCGCTTCAGAGTTATGACATGTCAGGATTAGTTGTTCAGTTCCAGCAAATTGTGCAACAGCTTTATAAAATGAGCACATGCCTACCTGTTTCATTTATGACATTAAGCTAAATTTTAACTGTTTCCAGAGCAGTGTTTCCAAATATGTCCACGTTGCTCCTGCACGTGCTAATGAATGTCATGCAAACCCGAATAAAAAGATAAATATTGCATAATACAACCCTTTCTTTCTTTTTCTTGCAAGTGTTCTTGTAACATAAGTGTTCCCACTGGGACTGCAACCCTAAATTTTACAGCAGCTGTTTTAGAAGCAAAGGCACAAAGCTTGGGCAGTATTTTAAGCCTCTTTTCTTCTCAAGGTTGCAAGACACTGTTGTCTTGAACTGTCTACTTTGATATATGTACTCTTGTTGACTCTGGTTTCAGTTAGATGTCTGCATGTTTGGGTTTTCAAGTTCTCTGGAATTTATAACACTGGAGATGCTAACCATTGTATTTTAAACCTATTTTTCCCTTAGTCCTTACTTCTGTAAGATGGATGTGTTTACACCTACAGTTCTTGGCTTCTTTTTGCATTGAGTGGATGTAGACTGTATTTAACTACTTTGCAGTTTTTTAGTCTGCTATTTTGTGGAAGGTAATACAGGGCTGCTTGATGTCTTGCATGTAAATTAGGGCAATTGTTGCTTTGTTATGTGATGCCTGCTAGGTGCAGGGGGTACAGATTGCCAATTTTATGGCTGCAGGACTGAAAAATTTGCAGTCAGAGAATCAAAAGTGGGGATTTTGATTCTTTCATCTAAGCACAAACCGGGCGTGTGTGTGTGAGTCATACAGGAGAAGCAAATGCAAAATATATACAGACTCTGCTTTATAAAGGAGCAGGCGCACATGTATTCGCTTGCCAGTGCAAAGCCATTAGCTTGACATCTCCCCAGTTTAAAAAAAACCAAACCGAGCTTGTGATCATTTACCTGCCTACTTTTTGGCCTTCCTTGGCTTGCCTTGCAGATGACCTTGGATAATTAATAGTATATACAGTGTAGGTCATTCCTATTGATCTGTGGCTCCTGTTTGTCAGATGTCATGATTTATGCACAGCTTCTGAGTTAGTCTGTTGAATTTTGTAGCTCGTCTGGAAGAGAGGGTGCAGGAGCAAGACATTGGAAATCTCCTTTGTAAAACTTGAAAAATGGTTGGTTGCTTCTAGATCGGGGAGAAGCTGTTTCATATCAGGTCCCTATATATAGAAGCTTTTTGCCGTTACCTCTGGGAGAGTAGATCAAGGGGTCCTATAATGTAGCTTAGCATAGTAACCTTGACATTTCCATGAGTAAGACTGCCTTCCGGTGTGCTGGTTGCATATAAATTCATTTATCAAGTGAAGGTGGCTGCATCTAGAATAAATCCACTAATCTGTTTTGTCTGAGATTGATTAACAATCTGCAGTTTTAGCTTGTAGCAGCCAGCAGTGAAAGTTGAATAGTTCAGATGTTCTTATCAGCCAGGAACTTGGGTGTTACTAAGCAGTTTTTTCTTTGCTCACCTTACAATGTTGTGACTTGATGCAATCGGAAACCAAAATGTTTTGTTAGCAGACATTGCGTGACAGGGTATAAAGAGGCAGGAGAGAGGTCTTTCTTTTTAGGATAGTAGCTTAAAATCCAATACCAAATAAGTGAATTACATGTGATGTGCTAACTCTTCCTTCTCCTATTTCAGGGTGTAGTTGGAGGAGTCATGATAGTAACTCCAAACAATATCATGTTTGACCCACATAAGTCCGATCCTCTGGTAATTGAGAATGGCTGTGAAGAATACGGGCTCATCTGCCCCATGGAGGAGGTTGTCTCAATAGCTCTCTACAATGACATCTCTCACATGAAGATTAAAGACGCATTGCCATCGTAAGGAGTGTTCTTCCCTGAACTTATGTTTACAGATTTTCAGTGAGGGTCATGGAAAAGGAGGTGGGGGGGTGGAATGGAAGGGAAGATTTTGAATGCAGCAGAATAAAACAAATCAGGGGAGGAAAGTGCCAGCAAAGGAATGATTCACTTGTGGTGGTGTTCTGCTTTCTTTTTAGAATGCTTCAGTGGCAGTAAAGAGAAATGACTCATATATGTGAGAACCAAAGTGCAAAGGAGTAATTAAAAGCATTGGTGGTGTGCCATAGTTGGGCTCTTGCACTGACTCGTCTCTAGGGTTATTTCAGTGGAAGTGAAGAGAGTTAGATTTGGACCATTTGTTGTGTTACCAGGACTGTTCTGAGAGGAGTATTTAGAACTTTTGAAGATAACAGCACCTTAACTGCCATCTTCAGGACTTGCAGAAATACCAGTCTGTGGAATACTTCCACTTCAGAACCAGAAATGCCTTGAGAGTTGTCATATATAATACATAATAGACGTTCTGGGGTGGGCTACTTTCATTTATGCGTAGTCTAGGCACTGCTCATATATTTGTTCTAAGCAAGGCTTTGTCCTTATAGGCAACACCTGTTTGATCAGTGAAATTCTTCTACTTCCCTCCATTTTCTCATTTCAAGAAAAACTTCCCAGATATTTGTTATTCATTACTTGCTCATTACTAGAGTGTTTAGTAACTTCTCAGTAACTTTTAAGGGATGAGAATCTTGTGTTCTCATTCACCTCAGACTTTTTAGCAGCAATGAAGAGCTTGAGTTGTATGCTGTTAAGTTTTTAAGAATTTTCCATTTTGAAGTGTTCTGTGATTGTCCTGCTTTAAAAAAATCTTAGGGGAAGTCTGCATTCAAACAGTATATTTGATTAATGGAGAAAAATAAAAGGGAAAAAACCCCAGTTCTGTTGCCTGTTACTGTTTTCCAGTAAACATGTTCAAACAGGATATGGCTTATCTCTGATTTGCTTTCTTCTCAAAAATACATTTGTACTGACTAGAGAAGCATGGATGGTTGTGGAGGTTGACTCATTGTCAGGTGTGGGAAATAACAATATTAATATGGTATGAATGAAATTCCAGCAGCTAAATACATGTCCTGTGGTTTTTTGGTTATGGAACTTCTGATGACTTGCACATTGTTATTACATGTGTACCATTTCTTCACTCATGTGGCATATTCTGCCAAGTGGTTTACTCGTTTTATTTTGGTATTATCCTTTCCACTTTTTTCTCCATTTTTTTTAAAGTCACTTACTTCCACTGATGTATGTTTATTTTGGAGAAAGTAATTTTTTTGTTTAATTTCAGAGCTTAAGTTAAGTTGGTATATGATTTTTTTTTTCCATTTTTTTTTCTGTTTCCATTTTGCTTTTAACATCCTATGTACATCCATCATTTTCCCTGACAGTGACATACCAAAGGATCTTTGTCCTCTGTACAGGCCAGGAGAATGGGAAGACCTATCTTCTGAGAAAGATATCAATCCTTTCAGCAAATTCAAATCCCTTAGCAAGGAAAAGAGGCAGCAGAACGGGGATCCATCCATTGCTGTGGGTGCCAAACAGATAAAGCCTTCAGATAAGGAAAAGTCTTCTGATTTTGAAGTTCTTCAGTCATCTGAGAGTACAGGCTCAATCAAGACAAAGTCACTGGAATTTCCCAACAACATCACTGCCATTGAACATTTGGAAAATTTTGCTGCAGATCCATGTGCAAAGAAGCCTTCTGGGGAAAAAAATGCTTCAGACATCAAAACCAAAGAAAAATCCCTTTTGGGAGAAGGAGTGGATGACCTCATAGAGCTGGAAACAACACCATCTCGTATGGATAAAGGGTTGGACAGGAAAATCTCAATAATGGAAGGCTTGCTGGCTGACCCCAGGAAGTTGGGGAGAACTAAGCAGCAGGTAACCAAACCCACTACAGAAGTCCAGGAGCACTTGACAGTTGATTCCTTGGAAAAAAAGGACAGTGTTGAACCTAAAGCTGACTTAGACTTAGAGCTGTGTGAAAAGCAAGATGTTATTCCAGAAGTAAACAAATGTGTCAGTTCCCCGACAGGTAAGGTGGAGACTGCATTGGACACTAAGAAAGAGCTAGAGAAAGATAAACTTATTGAATTTTACCTCAATAAAGATGGGAATGGGTCTCAGTCATCTGAAGACTTACACAAGGCTGAAATCCAGAAAGGTGAAAACAATAAAGCAATTGGCATAGACCTTACACTTAGCTGTTCAAAGTCCCAAGCTAATGAAGTCCATACAGTTAAAAGTATGGAGCTTGATTCCTGCTGTGTTGAAAGGAAAGCACCTTCATTAGAAATCAGCTCAGCAGCAAAGGAAAAGGATCTGAAAGAGTCTGTGGACTCTTCATTAGTACCAGCTATAGACAAGACCTGTCAAGAAACACAGTTAGACAATCAATCAGAAATCAGACTGTGGCTGCTGCAGAAAATTCAAGTGCCAATTGAAGGTAGGTCTCTGGTTATCCCTGTTTCCTCTGAGACTTGGACAGCGTTATGACGGTAACCTTTGAATTGACAGCCTTCTGCTCTAAATTTCCTCTTTCTATAATAACTAGTCTTTTTTTTTTTTAACTCTCCAATATTATATTTTCATGTTATCTGCTATTTAGCAGAAAAAAAATACCTTCAAATTCCCTAAGCTTCTAGTTTGATGATTAGCTTGTGTGCTCTTTCCATATTCAGTGATCACTGTTTATATAATCTTCACCTCTGTTTGCTGGCTTTAAGAAGGACAGCGAAATGTCATCCCGTTGCAGTGACACTTCATGGCCTAGGAATTGTCACTCTGTATTGGTAACTTTTGTTGTTTCAGTGAAGTCTGTCAGTGTATTTCTGATAGTATCCAAAGTAGTAGTGCCTTGCTGTGAAGGGGGTACCAAAGTATTCTTGACACTATTTGCATCTGTCTAGTGTCTTTCATGCTATGGAAACCCTTAAAGAAGTGATAAATAGGAGTATATATAGAGTCTTACTGACAGCATTTTGTCCTGATTGGTCATTGGCTTATCATAAATAAAACTCAGGTTGTTACTGGAAAGTGTATAACAAAATGAAATCTCAGTTTAGATAGCATGTACACATATTACTCTTTCTGCTACAGCCCAGTGCCTCTAAGCACTAGTCCATCCTGGAGCGCTGATGCTCCTCTCCTAGTAGTTTAATGAACCAGTGGATGTACCCTTGATTCGTATCAGGTGGTGGGGGGTGATTAGAGTGGAAGTCTTCATTTTAAAAATAGCTGTTCTTAAGGTGATTTTTCCTTTCTTTTGGAAGGGTTTATATCTCACTAGTTATATTTGGTAATGGTTCTCATTGGGAGAGGGGAAAAAAAGATGGCTGTATGTGCACTCCTAAAATGAATAAGGCAACTTCAGTGTGATTGAGGCTGTAGTTTAATAAGCAATTTTTTTTGTCATATTAGCATTTTAAGGAACTTAAACTTCTCTTATGCTTGACCCTGTCTTGTGCAGAAAAAAGGTGTTTGTATGGCTGCCTGACTGTCAGAGTTGAGGAACTGACTGGGGGGAAAGGGCAGGGGGGTGTTTGGGTGTTCGTGTGTGTGTGCAGGGTTACCCTTTGACTGGATGGGTTTCCTGGACCCAGTCGAACACAGTCCCCTTTACTTGCCTGCTTCACGTTGTACCCAGCCTGATCATCTCACTGATTTGCTTTACAGGGTTATTCTGTACATAGCTGTACAGCTGAGGGGGATGCAGGCTGTGACGAAATTGGAATAGCCACAGTTTAGGATGAACAAGGATTTATTAAATCAGTTTTGCTGTTGAATGACATGTCAGGTTTAATTCTGTATATGGTGCCTTTGAGTATTCCTTTGCACAAGGTTATTAATCTTTGTGACAATGTTTTATCAGCTGCAGTATTTGTACTTTCCTGTAAGTAGCCCATTTCTTTTGTCTTTCATTCAGATATGCTTCCTTCAAAAGAGGAGAAGAGCAAGACTCCTCCAATGTTTCTGTGCATTAAAGTAGGCAAGCCCATGAGAAAGTCCTTTGCGTCTCAGAGCACCACTGTGTCTCAACAGTATAGTAAAAAAATAAAGCAACCAGAGTACTGGTTTGCTGTTCCTCGGGAAAGGTAAGCTGCAGTGCATAGTATGAATATGTGGGGTTTTTTTTGTTTTGGGGTTTTTTTATGTGTAGTGCTTTCTAGAGTTGAATCTGACTTTCCCTACGTGGTCCAAGGCGTGAAATGCAGCAAGGATGCTGAGATGAGGAGAGGGGTGCCCTTGTTTCATTGCATGCCAGAGAGATAAAGCAGTGTTTGTTGCTGGTCTAATATGCTCTCAGTGGAAAGGAAGAAGGGATTGGGTGCCACTTGGAAGATGAAAAGAGGGACGTACATGCAAGTAATGTGATAAAAGCACTGGGGGATGGTCTGGGGTTTGGCCATAGCCTAGGAAGTGAGGGAAAGGGGAAAAGGGTAGCAGTGGCAAGAGAGGCAAGGACTCCACTAAGGTGCCAGTGCTAAAAGACGGGTGTTTCACATGAGCAAAGGGCATGGTGTGGAAAAGGGAGACACTCCTAACTAAGCAGGTGTGGCTGTTTCAGCCTTCAGGCCCGTAAAAAAATCCCGACCCTTCCTTTGTGATAAAATCCGTTAAATGTTTTATGTGCTTGTAGGTTTGTATATATGCATAAATAGTACTAAAGCAAAAAAAAAAAAAAAGTGAAGGCCTGTAATTTTCCACATAAATCACCCAAGAGTTTTCACTGGCTGTGAGGAATCAAATCCCTGGTCCTTCTTTTGCTAGAAGGCAGCTAGAGCAACTTTCCAGTCTGTTGATGAACCAAAATAGGGAAATCGGTGATCACACTTCTGGTGATTTAGATACCAGGAAGGTAGAATCTGAACTGGTGATGAATCTCAGAGGTGTCTCTTTAAGACACAGTTAGTTTTTTTCATTTTTTAAATAATTTTTCAGTATATTTTATTTTCAAATTTATAGTATGTGTGTTGATTTAATTGTTTATTTCTTGTATTTTAGAAATGAGTGTTTTGAGAGGACCAGTAGTGTGGAAGTTGCTGACCCAGGGGAGGAGGGGGAGAGGTTTAATCCAGCTGGAATGTGGCCATCGGGAGTGTAGCTGAAGATAGCTTTTGGTTTGCTTGCTATCTGCTGAACCCAGTCCTTGGCTCCTCAGGGATTGCAAAAGGGCAGGTTCAGAAAATTCTAGGTTGAAGTGTGAGTAAATACTTCAAGGAGTTGGAGTGATGCTGTAATATAACACAAGGTCAGTTATTGCTTTGGGGATAGTGTATCTCATGTTGAATAAAGCTGCTGAGCTGAACTGAGGTCATCTCTGATCATTGCTCTGTGTGACAGGTAAATCTATTAAGTTTCTTACCACAAACTTGGAAAACAGCTTCTCTGTTTGTCATTTTCTCAATAGTGAGGGGACCTAACCCATATATAACCTGAAGTGTTGACAACTGGTTTATACTTCAGTTTTTAGAATGAGGAAAGAGTAACTGTTGCTGCAGCGCTTGGCTGTGCTGGCTGACGGGCCAGATCTTTGCAGTCAGGGCTGCGGTTCAGATCTTGATCAAAATTAGTGGTGAGTATAGTATAGGACTGGGTCATTTTGGTGCTATTTGTGCATGCCTTTTTTAACACCACAGAGGTGCATAGAGGATCATGTAGAACTTTGGGCAAAAATTAGATGTGAGACCCACCCCTTCGTATTAGTGCAAGACATGTCTTTGCCTAACAAGTCAGTTTTTTCTCCAAACTCTCGGATGCCTTCCCAAAGCAAAATGCATCGCCTCCTACCCACTGCTAATATTCTTGCACCAGTATGGTGTAGTATGTAATTACCAGTGTTGGATCTTGAAAGTGCCATGAACAGCGGGGCATTTGGGATAGCTTTGCAATGTATTTTTGTTACAATGTATCAAAATAATTTACTGAATTTAAAAGCATTTGGAATGCAATTTATAGTCATGTATGAAAATATCAAGAATACCACTCTCATCTCATTGGCCAAAAAGCAGCATAAATAAAACACTTTCTGTCCAGTGCAGTCACGGTAGCTTGTGCAGCATCTTAATGTTTCATAGTAATAAAAAAAAAAAAAAAAACCAAAACCAACAAAAAAAACCACCAAACACAACCCAAAAAAACCCACCCCAAACTGAACTTGGATTGAGATTGTGAAGAAATTGGTGTGCATGTCTATAATCACTATGTAAGTTAAATCTTCCTCTCATTTACATTTAATTACATATTTCCACGGTCTCTTAGCGTTTGCTGTTAAAACAGCTTCTGTCATTGGTTGTGGAAATGGCTCCATTTTCAGCCTAGGCCCCATAGCCTACTGCTCCCAGCAGAGCTGCTCTTCCATCCGCAGGCTGCTGCTGCTTTCCTGGCCTTGGCAGGCTGGGGGAAAGCTGCACTGCAGGGGGAGACATACTTACCTTTTAAAATTTTAAATACTCCTTTTTTGTTGTTGTTGTTTTTAATGGAAGCCTCTGGAAACATTATTAATACAGAGAGAAGACTGTTAGGCTGATATTCTTTATAAAGGTTGTCAATAAATTTTAAGTGTCGTTTGCCTTTTGCAGCTGTTACAGGTTTTCTCTCTCTTCCTACGTGGCTTCCCAGGTGCCGAGAGTGTCCCGGCACGCGTTGCCCTGTGACCTGCACATCTCGGCTGAGTTAATCAGTGACTATAGGGCTGCATTGCACTGCCTGTTTGATCACAGTGGTGCTTGCCTTGACACGTAACAGGGGAGATGGACATCTCAAGTTGCCTTATATATGGATTACTACAGATTACTCGGTCTAGGGCAGCTTCTTGTCGGGTTCAGCTGAGCAGAGAGCCACCCATGGTTTTCGACGCTAATAGAGAGATTGATTCTTTTGCTGAGAAGTCTTGCAATGGGTATAGCATACAGTATTAGAGGGTAAGTCTGTGCGTGCTCTTACTACATGGATTTATGTTTAAATGGTATGTAGATTTTCCACCCTAGTGGATTTTGAGTAGTAGTAGGTCAGTAATTATGTCACAGATTTCCTCAAGGCCTTGCAGAGGAAAATGCCTTGCACTGGGACAGAGATAGTAATGCAGAATTTCTTTGTTTATAAAAACGTGTCCTAAAAAATAGTTTCCTCATTTTAGCATTGACTAGTTCTTCATTCAAAAAGTAAATCTGACTGATCCTCTGTAATATAAGTTTGGCAGACAGGTTTGATTTATGAATGCATAATTTGCATTGTTGTTGATGTAAAAGGCATAGCACTGAGATCATGCTGCTGAGACGGCATCCGCGTTTTTTGAAGTTTCTTTTTTGAGAGCAGGCAGATTTTCAAGGAGGCAAAGTAACAGGGCTTGAGCCTTGCTTCTCTTTTTCAGTCTTAGCTTCCTGCCCCATTGATGTCTTTGGTTTGGGGAGTTGGGTGAGTTTTGGTTTGGTTTTTGTTACTGTTTCTGTAGGGTTTCTTTTTGTAGAGCAAGATGTTGCTTGGTTGTGACTCATGTTAGTATCTAGTACGTAACACCCTGTAGTTAGTATGGTTGAAGCTGAGAACTGGAAGAACTTGCAGCACAGCTAGCTGGAGTCAATACCTACACGGTGCTTCCATGCACTTACACAGGGCTTTGTGTAAAGGGATGATGATTAAGGTGCTCCTGATGTTGAAGGATCACTCTCCCAGGCTCCTGTTAATGGAATAGAATAGGTAGCATAAAGCTTATGTTTAGACTCCTTTTGAATTACCCTTCTACAAATAGAGTACTCCTAGACTCCTGATAAATAAGATATCAAACTATACAAACAGATGAAACCTATGAAACTGGCCCAAACCACGACAATCTGTTTGTATATATAACTGAATATCTTAGAATGAGCCCTCATTCTAAGTTTATATAAGCATATGAGGACTTACAATACCTTAACCCTCATAAGATGCATGAAGGATCATCATCATCTAGTCAGGCATGTTTATAACAAAGTCATAAGACTCCTGAATGAATTCCTGCTTCTAGGCCAGGAGCTCTGGTTGGGCTTAGAGCCTTTGTACATGTATCACAGGATGCAGAAACCCTCTCCCGCTACCCAAACACACTCATTTGGAAGTAGCTCCCCTCCCACCTGTGACTGACTTGGAAGACATTCATTTGCGGAAAACTGGTTTGCCTCTGCCTTCAAAGAAGTCAAATATTGTTGCCATATCAACAGAAATGGTGGTGGTGGTGATGTCAGTTTAGTACCTCTTTTAGAAGAAAAATAATTTACAGTTCCCCCTCCAGAATCAACTGTAACTTGACAAACTGTCTGGTGTGTTTTACTGTAATTGCCTTTGCTCTTTTTCAGTGTACTATATACCTACTTTAATTTTTGTGGCTTCTTGTCCCTGGTTGTGGTTGTGTCTGTAATTACCAGGATTCAGTTCCTCTTAATATAGGCTATCATAGGGTAGCTGTAAGCTAAATAATTCTTTTTGCTAAATAGTTTAATTTGCTAAATAATTCTTTTTGCTTCTTGCTGTACGGCAGTTGATTTTGCATCTCTGAGCTGCAACACTTAAGCATGACTTGGGAATGGTGCACCAGAGATGGGCAGAGTATCCCAACAGTAGTCACCAAAGTGTCAAACACCAAACTAAACACAATCTCTTTCCTTCCACTGAATGTTACTTTCTTGGTACATTCAAGGATCGCACCAAGTATTGTCATCAGTGTGCTGGTGCAGAACTCTTGCTCCAGACTTCAGAGTCGTCATCCCAGGTCTCTGGGGTCCTTCTGCCAAGGCTAAAGTACCTTCCTGCAAACACAGCCTCTGTTCAGTGTTCTTCAGTGTGTGCTCCTCCGTTCAGATGCATTCACACACACAGCTGATTTGTGCCCAGTTTACTAAGCAATGTGGTAGCATAAATACTCCACGAAGCTTTTGACTTACACTGATTTTATCACTTTGCTGTCATTATCTTTGTGTCATGTTTTTTTACTCTCCAAAATTAGTTTTCTGCTGAATTCCTATCCTTTAGTATAAACTTAACTTTTTACATTTGTGCCCTCTGTGTGTGTGTTACTGTGAACATATTTGTAAGCATATTCACTTCCTTTTTAATCTGGCTACAGCTGGGTGGGGGGGGGTGTCCCCACTTTAATCAGTGTTCTATCCTTCATTTTTGATTTGTCTACTGGGTTGTTGTTTGTTTTTTTTTTAAAAAAAAAATACTGTTGCCATCTCTTCCTTTTGAATAATTTCTTTCTGGAGTGATTAACTTCAGGTTTCTGAAGTTGTTTCTTTCCAAGGATTTTATGTTTTATTGATGTTTATCTGTTAGTGCATGACACATCTATAAGCATGTGATCACCAAAATAGCTATTGAATTCTAGGATAAATTTTGTCACAGCTGTCAAGTTGGCTGTAAAAGTGTTCCTCAAGCAGTGTTTTTTCAATTTAAAAATTGTCTTCAGTTTTTTCAATTTGGTAGCTTGGAAATAACTACTATAGCATAATAGTGTAATTTTATTAACAGAGAAGGGATGCTCTGCATTCCCTTTCAGAATGACCTCATTTCCACAGTCACCTATTTCTCGTCTTATGCTGCTGCTTCTTAAATCTGCAGTGCCTGGATTTATTTAGCATCTGTCCATGGTAGAGGAAAACTTAGTTATGGACTACTTAAGTAAACTGAGCATATACAGGTCCGCAGGGCCTGACAGGAAATATTCTGAGTGTACTGAGGAAGTTGGTTGATGTTATTGCAAGGCTGCTTTCTATCATCCTTTGAAAGGTTATGATCATTGGGAGAGATCCTTAATAACTGGAAAAACAAGTACTGCAACCATCTTCAGAAAAAACGAAGAGGATCTGTGGGAGCACAGGGCAATCAGCTTCACCTCACTCCCTGGGAAAATTATGGAGCACATCTTTACAGACACGGTTTCCAAGCACGTGGAGGGCAAGAAGTGATCAGGAACAGCTGTCATAGATTTACCAAGGGCAAATTGTTTTTTCTACCAACCAGATAACTTTTCTGTTTGAGAGGGCTAGCTCTGGGAACAAGGGGAGACCAAGGGACTGTTGTTTTGCCATGGCCTTAGTAAGGCTTTCAACATAATCTCCCGTAGTATCCTTATAGCCAAATTGGAAAGATATGACCTGGACAGGTAGACTACCAGGTGGGTGAAAAAATGACTGGACCATTGGGCTCAAAGGGTTGATTAGTCTGAGTGGCAGCCAGGTACAAGTGGTATTCTTTGGGAATTGGTACTGTTTCATGCCTTCATCAGCACCATGGTCATTGGCACAGAATACAACTTTGTCATTTTGGGGGATGACGGCAAATCTGGGGAGTGTTCATACATTGGAGAGTAGGGCTGCTGTTCAGAGGGACCTCAACATGTAGGAATAGGCTGGCAGAAACATCAGGAAGTTCAGAAAAAGCAAATGCAAAGTTGTGCACCCAGGGTAGAGCAGCCCCTGCAGTGATACAGTCTGGGGGTGGGTGGCCTGGGGAGCAGCTCTGCAGAAAAGGAGCTGGGGAAGTCCAGAGCAAACTCAACATAAGTCAGCGGTGTGTCTTTGCAGTAATAAAGGCTTCACTTCTTGCTGGCCCACATAAGGAAGAGCATAGCTAACAGCTTCCCCTCTTGCTTTTGGACACATGGTTAAAAAAAGAATGGGGTGGAAGGAAGAGGGAAAAAAAAAAAGTAGGATGTCACCAGACCTTTCTTGGATCATGTGCTGCATGCATTGGAGGAAATTGTAAAAAAGAGAAAAGTAACATTGAACTGGTTATGCATGGAACAGATTGCATGGAGAGGCTGCAGAATCTCTAGGAGATTTTCACAGCTCCAAATGGACAAGACTCTGCAACCTCCTCTAACTTGGATGTTAGCTCTACTATAAACAGAAGTTGGCCTAGATGGTCTCCAGTGGTGCCTTACAACCTGAATATGTTCTGCGATTCTGAGATGAGAGTATGCTGCTCTCCTCCACCCTCCTGTGTGAACACGCTTTCAAACTGATCTTAGCCAGACAGCAGCAACCATGAGTTTTATTGCTCTTTCCTAGGGATTTGTAGGAATTATGTAGTTAGCTTTCCAGACCAGGAGTACTGCACATAAAATACACAGTGCTCAAGGTAAATGTCTCTTTCAGTTAAAACTCGCATTAGTTAGCAGAGGTGATCGTACTGCTCTTTCCAAGCCTCTGTGAGCAAGTGAAGAGGAACGGGACATGCTGAGTGGCACCTATTGATGTCTGAAAACTTCTGCCATTAGAAGTAAGAGGTCTTGAATAAAATGAGATGATACAGCTTTTAGAAGCACTTTCCATAGTTGACTGTGTTTAAATCTATCCAAACTTGCAAGCAAGCATGTGGCTTCTCACAAAGAGGAGGGGAACCCGTGGCAATGGGAGTGTGACCCTTTTTTAGCCTCCTCCAGGCAGTTATTGGCGAGAACTATCCCAAAGATTGATTGTTTGCACAGTACTACCTTGATCTCTTGTCTGTGTGTGTATTGCTGCAGAGCAATGAACAGCAGCTAAAATTTTTACTTTGATATCAACATTAGCTACCATAGTTGTTCTTGATGAAGGGAGGCTGCCGGTTCCTCAGGAACTAGTGGTGGGTGTTCACAAATTTAGGACAATTGTACTAAAACCGCATTTGGTTGTATATGTTAAAAATGTTTTACAGAGACGGTTCTTATTTGATAACAAATATTTAAACTCTGCTAGAATGTCTGTTAGCAATGCAGCACAGAAGCATTTGTGAATGTGCAAAGGACAAGAGAAAAAACTGATGGCAATGCTAATTTGTTCCTTTTTCATGATTAAGAGGAAATTTCCATGATGAAGCAAAGTCAATCCTTTATTCTTTCTGAAGGTAGTGGAAATTGGATCCAAATTTCTTGGGGCCAAAGTGAGTCAAGCCCGTTCAAATATCGCACTTTGACTGTGAATTAGCGTAGCTGTCATGAGCAGGAAACGATTTCAGGGCTGTCAGTTATGCAGTTAGAACTGACATCAGACTCTAGCCATCGTTAGTAGGAGTGTAGAACAAAAAACATAGACTCGATTGGAAAAAAAAATTCTCTGGAATTATACTAGTGACCCTGAACAGAATCCAACAGTGCTGAAATGGTGTTTTAAGATTATTTGTGCTTATATGTGTAAATCTAAGTAACTGGAAATAATATGGGGAAAAAGTCTAAATTTCTCTAAGTTTTTTCTTGGTTTGTATTGATCAAGGAATTGCCAGACAAAGCTTTGTGGTGAATAGTTGGAGAAAGATCCAGCATCATAAGTACTTGCTGTCTTTCTATCTGCCCTCTTTAATTAGGGTTTGAATTTTTTGCTGGCAATTCAACTTCATGTACAGTAGATCCACTAGCATATTCCTGTTTTAAAACTAAAATGAACACATGCAATTTCATATACTACATAAATTCCTTCTTTAGAAATCATTTCACTGTTTGTGATGGATGTTGTCAAAGAACATCTCTTTAAAGATAGTTATTTAGAGCTGTCTACATTTATGGAAGCGCGTACACAACTGGTACTATATCATCAGCAAAGCTGTTAGTAACTGCTTATTTTCATTATGCTAACAGAATGAAGAATTGTTTTGTTGTTAGTCTCTGTAACTTCTAGAGGGCAGCTAGAAATGTGTAGAGTTTACTGGTGATACCTTATGGCTTGGTTTATGCAGGAGGTCAAACTAAATGATTAAAGTGAGGTTTTTTTATGGACTTAACTATTGTGAGCATGATCTAATACCAAACAATTTGTCGTCTTCATATGAACTGTGTGTGACTGGACAAGCGACTTAAATTTCCCGTGATGCTTTGGCTGTGTGTATAGCAAAGGGAGGGGAAAAAAAAATACTGTGGGGATGGATAGCAGAGAGACCCTGAAATACTTGAGGCTGCCAGGTGGAAGGAGCTCTTGCCTTGTGTGGTACATGAGGGTGGAAGTACATGGGTATCCCACTTGTATGGTTGTCCCTTCTTTGTCATTGGGCAACAACTCAGTACTACATGACAGTGCTGTGTTCATGGACCACTGCACAACGGTTGTCTCCTCCTCTTCTGTTTACAGGGTGGATCACTTGTACACATTTTTTGTTCAGTGGTCACCAGAAATATATGGGAAAGATGCCAAAGAGCAAGGTTTTGTCGTGGTAGAAAAGGAGGAGCTTGACATGATAGACAACTTCTTCAGTGAGCCCACTACTAAAAGCTGGGAGGTGAGTGCTTGTTGCCATTGTATGAAGCACGTGCATATCAAGTGTGCATCCCCTGTTAAGAATCTCACCACTTGCTCTTTTGATGATTTTTATGGTGTTTCTTTTTAATGCTTGCTGCTTCATATAGAAGTCTGCTCAAGGCTTGTGTCTGTCTCACGAATTTACTCATATTCCTTCAGTCCTTCTTTCTTCTCTGCCTAGACAGAGCGGCAAACAACTGGGAGCTCTGTGGTGTGCAACCAGCAGAAGTTGTGTAAATGTCTTGGTTATGTGATGTTAGCCTTTTGCAAAACTATACAGGTGTATGTTGTCAGCGTTGTTAAACTTGTGTTGTATTTATATGCTACAAATAAAACCTCCAAAATGTATATGTACACTTAAACACCAACAGGGGCTCCTGTGTGCTGGTTGAAATGGATTGGTGTGTGATGTTGTGCCATACTCTTTGCTTCTCAGGTGCATGCAGAAATATTTTTTGAATATTGCTTGTCAGAGGGATAGGTTTTAGACTGGGACTTTGTTTTTTTCATGTGTGGGACTTTTGAAATCTGTTTTAACTACTTGGCATGCCTGTGTTTGTTATCTTTCTGTCTCTTGTGTATACAAAGCCTAGTTTCTAAGGGAAATAAATTCACACTCATTTTTAATGATATTTCTGAATGCTGAAGCACTTGCTGTGCTAAGGATATGGGTTAAATTAAAAAACAGATAAATTCCTAAGTGGGAAATATCTTGATGGTGATTTAAAAAGTGATCTGATTCTTTGTCTTAAACATAAACTTGTTTTTAAAATTCTACTGCACTTTTTTTTTTTCCTATCCTCAAAGTATGTTGTCGTTTTTGAAAGTGGAGCTCAGGAGTGGCACTTGTCATTTGAAATGTGTCAACATTACCTCTAATCCCAGATAGCTTTTATTTTTATACCTTTGTAGTTTCTTAATGTTTGTACTTTGTGAACTGCAAGAGGAAAAAAAAAAGTCTTCATTCTTTGTTTTGCTCAGAGCTGAGTGCAGTCATATATCGCACTAGTTTCCACTGTTTGGTTATTTGCATGCCATTTTCATAAAGCCAAAACGAAGGAGGAGGGCCAGTGATCTGAAAAACAGAGGTGGGAGAGATCTGGCCACGCTGGGAGCTTGTGTCTCATTGTTTTATTCAAACGTGTATTGGGAGAAGAATTAGTGGGAAACAGGTTCTTAAAGGTGTGTCTCTCTTATTTGTAATATATTCAAGCTTTACAAATTTAAAGTAGGTCTGCCAGGAAATCTCTATTGAAAGTCCAAATTTGGGCATGATTACTGTGAAAGTTTCACTCTCCCTTGTGGGGAAACAGAAACTATGATTGTAGAGAAGTATATAAGCAATTTTATCACAGCGTGCCACAGTCAGTAGCCATCTCTCATGCTTGTGGGTGAGAGCTCTTGCCACTAGAGCGGGAAATTGTAGTGGATACTGCAAAATAAACTGGTAGATGATGAAAGGGAAACAAATGCCTTTGAATATTCGAATTCTTTACTATGCCAGACCTGACCAGGAGGAACCCTTTGTGGAGGTATGTTGAACTGTGTCCCTGTTTGAACAGCACTTCTGTCCTAGTAAAAAATGTGCTCCGAACTCAGATGAATTTTAACAGGGTATTTCCACCTCAGGTACCTTGCTTTCTCAATTCCATAAAATCCTTAAAAGATTTTGTAGATCCAGTTTCTGTAGTGGTTGATTCTTTTCGTCTGTTTCTGCTTTTATGCGGTCTGTAAATACCTGATCTTGCAGATTCCTTTTTTTGCAGTTGTTGACTCTGAACTTCATTCAGATGTGCGCTTCAGTTAGAGACTGAATCGGTCTCTATGCAGTGAAGAGGGGGTCTTGTCTGTCTTTGGGGTTGATTTGCAATTTACAGCTGTGTTAATAGCTTTTCTGTGGTTGCCTATGTGTGTGAGTTTGGTGGCATTTTGCTACAGATACCTGTTGCTGGTTGATTTACTGTGACAACTCTTCCCCCACTCCCAGGAGGAGACTACTCCTGGAAAATAGTCTTCAAAAGAGGAGTTGAGTACTTTTAATATAAGATGAAAAATGTGTTCTTTAAGGAGGAAAAAAGAAAAAAGTAAAATAAAATAATGGCCAGGGACATGCAGAGGGAAGGAAAACCATTCAGGAGGTGGAAAAAGAACAAGAATAAAAGCAGAAAGACCATTTTCCTTTAACAGTTTGTTAGGATTTTTTTAAATAGATCTTAATTTTGCAGTGCAAACCTTCTCTGAAACTGGTCGTATGAAAAATTTTCCAGCACGGGATTCCCTCCAGTCTCAGAAGACTCAAGACTAGATCCCAGTGAGCCTGGGCTGGAGAGGTAGGGTGCAGCTGTACAGCTCTTCCAGTGCCACCGGCAGGAATACCTGTACTGCCTGGGTGTGCAGGGGCATGTAACAAGGTTAATTCTATAGGCTGGATTTTGCCTTGTGGTGGTCCACAAGTTCCTAACCCCGCTGTGCGCGTTGGAGCGGCAGTGCCCGGGTGGCCTGCTCGGGGTGGCTGCCCTGGGCTCAGCTCCAGGCGTCTGCAGGTGAACGCAGGCTGGACATGAGTGTGTGCAGCGGACGTGTTGCTTTCATCCCAGTGGAGACTCTAGGTGTGACTGATGTTGTTAGCGCTTTGTCCTACCCACAGTGAACTCCTCACCAGTCCTGGTCTTCATGAAAAGCTCCTTCTGTGCTTTGTGGTGTGGTTAAATCTGCACCTGGAGTCAGTCCAGTGGATTTGCTTTCTTGCCTCTGGGGCACCTGCGTGTAGGACCTCCAGGCACTTCTTGGCAATTGTCTCAACTGTTGACAGCTTCTGCAAGTTCAAGCAGTGATTGTAAAAGCTCAGAGGAGTTACGCAAAACTTTATCCATGTGTAACATGAAAGTAATTTGGAAGCCATATTTGCAGGGAGGTGTGTGGCAGCAGCGCAGCGTGCTCTGCAGCCACATCTTGAGGTTCCTGCTCCAAGATAAGACCTCTGTGGTGATACGCTCATGGAAGGAAGGCGGTTTAAGATTTCCTGGTTGTTTTGTAGCTAGGCCTCCTTGCTTCCCCTTTTCTTTCTCATCTGCCCCATCTCTGGGCTGTTGCTGCTGCTTCCTGTTCGCTATGGTCGCACCGAGTGCCACCTAAAGCGCCGCTGTGGGGCACAGTGTGCTTCATCTCACCTGCTGCTGCTGAGGCTCCTGTCGCTTGCTTAGCGCTCTGAGCCTCACTGAAGGGTTAGCAGCTTTCCAGATGTGCCAGATGATGCTCTTTGCCAGCCGGGAGAGTGAGCACCCCAGCAGAGTCAGGACACCTGGACTGCTACCACCGAGGGGTGAGGCAGTGTCCTCCCCTCTGCGGTGAGCTCCTGGCACCATGGGTGCTGCCAGCCTGGGAGCTCCTGCCCCGCACCACGTTTGGGCTCCTGTTTGCTGCCTGTGCCGCATGGGGTTCAGAGTTTGTCCCCTGTCTCTCTCAGCATCTTGTAGACTGCTGATTCCTTTTATAGACAAGCATTAACTGTATGGACTTGAATTCTCATTTTGTTTCCAGCTTTATGGGAAAAAGTAGTGTGGATTACCTGTAGTTGCTGGAGAAAAGTCTGTGCTCCGTTTTATAAGTATTTAAATTCAAACTTGATGTTAGAAATACTTATATGGCCTCACCTTTTAAAACATTACAATGTGCTCTCTTTATAAAGTTTTGAGCAAAGGAATATATAGAAGTTTCCAAAGAGCTGTTTGATCATTTTCAACTCAGAATGTATTTTATAAAGACCTTGACTCTCAGAATGAGTATTTTCAAGAACTTACGTAAACTGGATGCTCAAAATCTTACTTAGTAGATTTCCTACAAGACAGAACTTCGAAATCTCTGTTCAAATTGATTTACATTTTTACGTCTTTGCTATATTCATTCTGTTTCAGTTTGTATACACAAAACCATGTCTGAGTCAGTAAAGAAAACCAGGGAAAAGCTGCTGTTTCATTAAAAAGGAGAATTGAAATTTTAAACTTTTTCATATTCTCATGCATTAGCACCTGAGAAAATAATTGATGTACTCAACTAGCTGCACAAGCGAAAGCAAAGAAGCTTCTGTGTCCTCCTCATTTAGACTCCCCCAAGGCATCTAGTTCAGATGCATGTAGTGTGCCTTGGAAGAAGTAGATGCACTTTAGCCTTCTGACTTGGGACCAAGTACATCTGAGACAGCCACGTCATGTCACCTGGTTACCTCAATGTTTGTTAATCCCAAAGAACTCTGCAGCTGTGGGAGGTCATGGGGAAGTGAAGAAATTCTGGCCATGCTGTCTCAAAGACACCTTGCCAGTTAAGATTTTCTCCATTTGGTTAAGGCTGTCTGTGCTTGATACAAACATGCCATGTGGTGGTTTTGCTCCACACAGTGTAACAGATAAGGAGTATGTTGTTTTAAATTAATTGGCTTCAACAGAGGATTGACAGTGTAAAAGCTATGCGTTACGTTGGACACTTGTTCTCTTGCCTCAGATCATTACTGTAGAAGAAGCAAAACGACGAAAGAGCGTTTGCAGTTACTATGAAGAAGAAGATGATGATACTTTGCCTGTCTTAAAGCATCACAGCGCTCTCCTGGAGAATATGCACATAGAGCAGGTATGGCTAGAAAAGCCTCAAGTTTCCTTGTTGGCTGTGGTGCTGTCTCTGCCGAGTGTGGGACATTTCTCCTTCTGGAGGCAATACCAACGCTTTTCAAGAGTGTGGAAAGCACATAGTATGTTGGAGTGTCCTTGTGCAAGGTCCTGTTTGCTGCTGTACTGGCTCACCTGGAAAGCTTATTTTTATGTTTTGCAACTCTGGAGTTTAAGTTGTGATCTTGAGGGCTGGCAACTCTTTCAGTGCTCGGAGAGGGGGTGCCAGTTTTGAAATATCTTTCACAGGTGATGTGAATGCAGACAGTGGGGCTCAGTACAAGGCCACATGCATGTAGCGGAGATGTGAAGCTGCTGGCATCAGCTGCTCTTTTGACAGCCGTTTTTTGGCTCAGAAGTCCTTGCAGCAAGGGAACAGACTTGTACACCACCTGTGACCCAACCTGTCAAATATGTAACCATTTCCCTCTGTTCGTTGCCCAGCTTGCCCGGCGCTTGCCCGCACGAGTGCAAGGATATCCTTGGCGGCTTGCGTACAGCACACTGGAGCATGGGACTAGCCTGAAGACTCTGTACCGTAAATCAGCATCTCTCGACAGTCCAGTTCTCCTTGTCATCAAGGATATGGACAACCAGGTGAGGAATGCTTGTTCTGCGGGGGTCGGACTAAAAGGGCAATGTAATAAAAAGTGATCACTATGAAGTGCTAGTCGTACGCTGAAGTGACATCATACCAAAATAAGACACTTTTTTCTTTTATGTTTTCTACTGCTTAAATTAAACTTACAGGCAGGAAAGCACATCAGCAGTAATAGAAATACCTCCCCAAGCTTCGTAATTGCCATGAATGCTCCTTTTAATAGTGCCCATGGAAGTATCTTCCTGAAGTATCTCAGTTAACAAGCTGTCACAAATAATGCTTCTGTAGAGGTCTTCAGTAGCTCCTAGAGTCGGCATTCCTGTTGCCATTGTTGTCATCTGGGTTTTAACTTGCAGGATACAAAAGATTTGCAGTACTTGCTCATCTGATGTACTTTACTAGTTCGTTGTTCTAACATGAAACACCAGTTCAGTTGTTCTTAGAAAATATTTTGAAATGTTTGGGGGTTTTTCTCTTGAATTTTGTGTTGTCCTCGAAAGTACTTTAATCATTTTATTCTGATAGATATTTGGAGCGTACGCTACACATCCCTTCAGGTTTAGTGACCATTACTATGGCACTGGTGAAACATTCCTCTACACATTCAGTCCAAATTTCAAGGTAAGTGGGTGTTCATTTTCTCAAATAAGATTTTTGAATTCCACTTCTGAAACATTTATGAGATTTTTATGAAGACAGCATATTTGGGTTTAGAAGATGTACCACCTGCTGATGAATGCAGTTAATCACTTATTGCTTCAATGCAATGCTTTAAGCAGAAGTGGCTGTAATTATCTGAAGTGCTGAGAGGACAGTCCATAAGGGTGAGGAGAGGGTTTTAAGTGGGGAAGCAGGGAGGAGTAAGAATACCCCTTAATGTTCATGGCTTACGCATTTTTCAATATTGAACCCATTGTTCCTTTCTAACAGAATGCCTGTTGATTTAGAGATGCAAGCAGAATTTTAAAAAGGATTTCTGTGCCCTGTTCATAGTTTTAAATGTGTATTGTTCCTTTACTTTCTACCTATTACCTCTTCCTCCTCCCCTTTCAAGAAAAAAGTGAAATAAAATATGGCCACAACAAAAAGTCCCCAGCAGTTTTAGAGTACAAGAAGTCTCACAGTCCAAATATATTTGGCTCTCCCCCTTCCCCCAGGTATTCAAATGGAGTGGAGAGAACACCTACTTCATCAATGGAGACACCAGCTCTCTGGAGCTCGGAGGTGGAGGGTGAGTGAATGATTGGTTTTCAAATCGTGTAGCTAACTTTTTTTTTTTAAATGAGAACAGGGACAATGGTAGTCGGAAGAAAAACCAATCAGTAAAATGGCTGAACTTACTTTTAGTAAACTGTTTAGGGCAGATACCTCAGCAATCTGATTTCTGTTATAGACTCAGAGCAATGAATGATGTTGGGCAAATAAATATATTTTTTTTTTTTGAGATTGGAAAAAAAACAGATGTTTTGGGTAGATACATGTCTCATTGCTGAATAGGTTTGCCACCGGAAGATAATCTCTAATGGCAGTTTTGCCATCAGCTTCTAAGGTTTCTCACGTGGTCCTTATTAAATTGTCATTATTCTGTTGCTACACAGAGCAAGGATACAGACAGATTTTAATCGGGTCCTAAATTTCAAATGTTGGTGGGTATGAAATCAAAGGGTAAGGCTATACGACTAACTAAAGCTGACTGCAGGCTACAGCACAGGACATCTGGCCGTGGTTTGCATTGGGAGTGTATAAACACCCCTTCTCCTCCTCCTAAACCAGAAGGGACCATGTCTACATCTGAACAACCAGTGAAGGGACCCTGACATCTGCGCTGTGGTGTCAGCCACAGCTGGCGGTGCGAACAGATGAATGGCACAGGGGGCTGTGGGTACATGCTTGGTCCTGTGCTGGTGCGAACAAAAGCAAGGGAACTGCTCTGCGAGCTTCTTGGCAAGCGCTTTGCCAGGATTGAGCTCGCCACATTCAGTCTAAGAGGTCCTCAGAATTACCTAGATCCTTCCGTATCACTCCTCTCATTGTTTCTACAGCTTCTGGTATTTTTATTATTATATATAACCTGAAATTTGTCATGTATTTCTTTTTCAGTGGCCGGTTTGGCCTATGGTTAGATGCAGATTTGTATCACGGGCGAAGCAACTCCTGCAGCACCTTCAATAATGACATCTTATCTAAGAAAGAAGATTTCATAATACAAGATGTAGAAGTATGGACATTTGAATGAAATACTGACTGCCTTAAGGACTGGATCCATTAGGCACTTAAAAGCTAACTAGAAGGTGCAGGCTGCCTCACAATGTTACACGCTTTTTCCTCAAGTTTGTACCAGAGCATGACTACGCAAAAAAACCTAAACAACCGACCCAAGAAAAAACAGAGCTGGTTTTGAGAGGCAGTAAGAGACAGAACGGTAAGAGATCAGGCTGCAGTGTTTTTTACTTCCTCCTCCAACACTCTTCCATTGAAGATATGATGCTTATGGAAACATTCATGGTGTATAAGTTGAAAACTTTTTCTGTAACTGTGAAAAAGATCCTGTGGGAAAACTATAACTATCTAGTACATTCCATGTGTATTTATGTTCAACGTACAAATGCTAACCAAAAATAAAGGGTTACTTTACCAAAATTTACAGCATATTGTTTGCCATGGAAAAGAATCACAAATAGGTGTACACAGCACTTAAGGGAACATGTTTTTAAAATCTTTTTATTTATTGTTATTGTATAGCAGATTTTTTTTGTAAATGTATTAGCTTTGAGTTTTTTCTTTTAATGTTTCAAATCTCAATTTGATAAATAATTACTGTTCAGGTAGGTTTCTTATGCATTGGCATTTATTCTGAATCAATTTATTTGATTTCTGAAGTTAATTTTTATATTTTTATTTTGTAAATGAGATTTGGTTTTCATTTTACCCTAATTGGAGGGTTTGTTTTCTGGCAGAAACACTTGAGTGCATAATTCTGTTTTGGTTTTTTTTCTGAGATGAGGGAGAAGGTGGATAGTGCTTCTTATTAACTCTGCTGCCACATTTCTGTTAATAGATTACTGTTTTGGCAGTGTGTGGAGACACTGGGCAAACTGCCACCTGGTGTAGACTGTATCAGCTCTGTTGCAGTCAACAGAATTGGGACAGCATGCTCTGAGCATCTGCCCTAGTATTATTTGACTGTTTACGAAGGACATTTCTAAGAGAGGATTGTTTTTCCGTATCACCACCAAATGATTCAAAATAAGCCACCCACTGTGCTTTTATGAGCACTTCTCTAGAAATTGAAGAATAACTGCTTTGTTAAGGAGAAAATACAACTGAGACTTTGAGAAGAATGCTATTTCCCTAACAGGCCAGGTCATGTAAATGTAATACTTGTTTTCTTAGTAATTATATATATGATTTCCTTCCCAAAAAGGACTTGAAGCTACAGGCTGTCTTAGGATTTGACAGGCAACTAAATATTCTTCTTTGTTTTTCATGAAATATTCAGATACTTTTCCCCCTCCCCCCTCAACACTGGAAAAAAAAAAAAAAGACTGCATGTTACAAAACAAAAATTTCAGTAAATAGGGAGAGTGTGACAGAGGACTGGCAATCTTCACTGTTTGCTAAAGAATTCTGCTTTCACATTAAGCTGTGGTTTTGTTTACACAATCCAGACCCCACCAACATTAGGATGTTGTCCTGCCCTTAGATTCAAATGTGTCATGGTCCTGAGAAAGGCAGGTTTTAGAAACGGTAGTGTGCTTCCATGCATTAAACAGTACAGTCTAATTTTGGAATACTATTGACTGAGTAATTTAGTTACTCAATTTAGTTACTGTTCTTCCCTTTTTATAATAGATTAAAAAAAAAAATAGCCAAGTGGCTTTCTTTCAAAAGCATTACTAAATCATAATCCTGCACAGAAATTTCACAGTCTAAAAACCAATGCTATAAAAGTAAGCCTGTAACATGCTGCACGTGAGCTTTTCACACTTCCCTTCTACGTGGTCTACTACAGCCATAAATAAAGTTCTTATTGGTAATGCTGTAAAATATTTTGGAAGTTGCTAACAGCATAACGCTTTGAAAATACCAGGAATGTCTNAAAAAAAAAAAAAAAAAAAACCAACACCAACCCAAACTGACCAAGTTCAACATTTTGCATACATTTCACTATTGCTACCTACAACTTACTCCATTATATTATCCTTGTCAGAGCATATCTAAACGCTGTGGTCTATATTCGAAACAGTGTTGTTCAATCAAAATTCTGTGACCCTTGAAACTATGAATATTGAATATATGTAATGCAGTGCTATCACAATATTTTCAATAAAGGAATTTATGCATTCAGAAACTTGTTACAGGTGTTTTCTCTTTTATTCACAGATTTTAGTACATTTTAAAGATGAAAGGATGCAGCTCAAGTTACAGGTTATACTCACAATTACCTGCGCCTGCCCTTCAAAAGAGAATTCCAGCACTGTCATATTTTAGAAACACAGCTAAGGAGATGGGAGCTTTTGATTAGGGTTTTTGTGTGGTATTGTATCTCCTGAAGTAGAGCTGTGTTTTGAGTTCACTCAAAGACTGTGACAAAGGGCTAAGAAATGCCAGTAAACAGTTAAACAGTTAACTTAGTCATTCTCCTTGTTTCTCTCAGCTACTGTAGTGAATGACACATATTCCCTCATCATTTTTGACCAACTTGTTCCCAGAAATCAGAAGTCCATGTACATAATTTTTGTGTGCACCCTTTCTATATTGCTAAAGTGTTAATGAATTCTTCTTTCTGTCCAAGCAAGACAAAGGCATACAATGTTTAAAAAGTACTTGTTTCTTGGCTTTTATTGGTTTTATGGTATACAGAAGTGGTATTAAGAAAAAAGAAACTAGGATTATGCATGAAACAGAACAAGTACGCTATCTGTGAGCCTTGTTTTGAGTGAGACGGCGGTAAGAATTTTCTTAATGTAAAGTAAGAGGAAAATTACAGTCACTAGTAATTTTTCTCTCAAAGAGAGAACAAAAGCTTGTTAATGCAATGTGAAGCATATGTACGTCAGTGGTACTTGGATAAGGATTTTTGATTCAGGACAGTGCTGAAGTGCTGATTCCCAGTAAGGCTTGCAAGTACCCGGGTAAGCGCGGATGTTCAGTTTGGTGCTGGTTGCGGGGCAGTTTTTGGACTGGATGTTTTGTGCAAAACTGGTTTTAGAGCAAAGTAAAGCCCAGTTACTTTCAGAAAAATCCTCGTGTGTGAAACTGTCAAGATTTCAGTTGCATGGCCGTAGCGGAGAAAAGGAGCCGGGTAGCTCTGTGCAGAGGGGTTGTCTCGCGCTCTGCGGGTTGGTGGTTGCTGGCAAATGCGCTTCTTCAGGTAGAATAGCTAAATGTCCTATTTGTACAAGCACAGCTTGCTTGCTCTGAAAGAAAGGCAGTTCTGAAAAATCCCGAGATTCTAAATTCTGCAGCGTGTTACCTCTTCAAACACTGTGGCCTGTCCTCCGTGGGACAAATCCTTTGTGCCATTGGGGCTGCACAAAGAACAAAACCATTGAAATTCTGTGGCTGGGGATTTTGCAACTCTCGTCTAACGAACAGTGCAAGCGGTTTAAAATAGAAATTATGAAGAAAGTGGTTTTAGAAACTGAAGGTTCGCTGCCACTTAGAAATACCCCTGATTAGCTTTGGAAGTGGTTGGTTCACGTAAGCTCAGAATGCATCCGCTTAATTTTATTCCCAGTTTGTACCTTTTTTTTTTTTTAGTGACAACCCAGGGCGAGCAGGCTCTGTGTATTTTTATTGACGCTTCAGGGCTGTAATTCAGCGGGCGACTACAGCTCTGCTTCCAACCACGGAGGAGATTCGGCCTTCTACCTGCCGAGAGCAGCCTGCCCGCCTCAGGGCCCAATCCGAGAACGCAAACAGTCCTGCTTGGCCTCTGTTAAGGCTTCATTAAAAATAATTGGGGTTTATGGCGGCGCCCCCCCACCCCACGCTTCCGTGGGAGCCGGAGCAGGGGGGATGGCCCTCAGCCCCCGCGCGCGCCCCCTGGCGGCGGAGGTGGTGGGCGGGGCGCTGAGGCGGGCGCCATTGGCAGTTACCCGCCCCGGCGCGTCGCCATTGGTGCTGGCCGCCAGCGCGTGAGGGCGCCGCCCCGCCCCCGTGCCGACAGAGGGCGCGCGGGCCCGGCGGAGGAGCGGGGAGGGGTCGTGGCCATGGCGGGGGAGGAGGAGGCGGCCGTGGGTGCGGCCGCCGCTGAGGGGCGAGAAGCCGGGAACGGTGGCAGCTACGACGGCAAGTGCGTGTTCTGCAGGATCGCCCGCCGGGAGGAGCCGGGCACGGCGCTGCTGCCCTGCCAGGTGGGTGAGGGTGGGCCGCTTCCGCCCTCCGCCGCCGCCCTCGTCCCCGCCCGCCGGTGCGGGTCCGGCCAGCTCCCCGCCGGCAGCGGAGGGGCTGTCGCGGGCGGGCGGGTGGTGGTTGTTGTCCGTTGGCGGTTTTTAACGAAGAGCGGCCGCCGTGCTGGCGCGTGAGGGCTGCCGCTCGGCACCGGGGCCTGAGGAGAGGGCAGGGCGCCGGGAGAGCCGGGGAGGGCCGAGGGGGTTAATCTGAGAACGGAAAGGTCGGAGCCTGAAGCCGCGAGCCTCTCGGCGGCCTGGTGCCCGCCCTCCCCCTGCGTGAGGCGGCGCCCGGGCGGCCGGCTCGCCGAGGGGGCGGCTTTGAAGGGCTTGGCGGGTCTGGGGTGGTCTCACCGGGTCCTCGGCTCTTTTATAGGGATAGGAGTGATCAGAAAGGAAATATCTTGTTATCTTTGAATGTTGGCACAACAGCTAGAAAGCGTAAAGCAGGCGCCGAGGCGTCCTGACTGCGGAAGGTCAGCTGAGGACAGCGAGCGTGCTTACAAGTCTTTCCCTAGGCTGGCTCTGAAAACCTTAAAATTTTTGCTGGTTACTTCAAATATGACATTAAGTATCGCGTTGATGTGGGGAAGATGGGCTTTGTTACCTACTCTTTGCCAATACCCTCGTCCTAATCAATGTAATGTGTTCACATCCTTTTTTAGTATGAAGACCTTGTTTGCTTTAGAGATATCAGACCCAGTGCCCCCCACCACTATCTGGTGGTGCCGGTGGAGCACATGGGAAACTGCAAAACGCTGAAGGCAGAACACATACCTGTAGGTAAGGCTGTAAGTATGTGTTTAACCTAAAGGAAAATAATTTTGCACAGTCCTAAATAGTGCGTTGTCAAGTAAATGACACCTTTGAGCACCATTTGGTTGAGGATGTAAACATGGAAATAGATGATGTAAGAGTGTGTAGGTAGGGACTTATCCTACCTGGGAACTTCCATGTGCTATTCTAGAATAGCATGGTTTTCGTGCCGTTCTAGAAAAACATTGTTTTGGTCCATTAAATCTCTTTAGTTTGCATGTAGTATATAGATGCTTCTGCACTTTGTTGGAACCACAGCTTTATTTTTAAAGTGTTTACGTGCTGCTTCATTGCTTTGTCTTAGATATATATGCAATTTTAAATTATATGAAAAATTATAGAAGAGTTTTATTAAATGTGTATTTTAAAATAAACATTATTTTTTAGGAAAAAAGGCAGTGAGACAAGAAAGAGGGAAGTGGTGTTCCAATAAACTTCAATAATTTTGGAAAAGATAAAATTCTAAAATATTGAAGCTATGATTTATTGTTGATTGGCTATTTTTTCTTTTTTTTTTTTTTTTTTTTTTTTCTTAAGAAAACATTGTCCTGGAATTTGTTTCACAAGAAATACCTAACTAAGTGTGTTGAGTAACAGAAGAAACTACAGCCATACATGGATGTAGAGATTCCACCTTAGGGAAATTTACAGGTGATGCAAGAAAAGAGTTATAGTTGTGTGTTACAAGTCTTGCATCACGGTATTTCTCTTCTAATGTAGGGTAATTTTCTCCAGAAACAAATTCTGTATGTTTTTGGCTGTAAGGCAATTCCTTAGATTTTTGCCTTGGGTTTTTGTATTAGGGTTGGTTCTTTTCTCAGTAATACAGTAATGAAACTTTGTCCTAACAGTAAGTAGGAATGAGAGTTTTATTTTATTTTAATCTAAATTTGTGTACTGTCTCTGAAACTTCCTAACTTATACCAGTCTGTACAGGACCTAGAGATCAAAGTCCTGTAGCTGTGTAGAGATATAAAGCTGGAATTGGTGTAAACATTGGCATTCTGTCCAATCAGTATTTGTTGTTGTTTTTTATAAGGGTGTGGTGATACCATACCTTTGGCCAAAGTTGTTAGAATAATCGTACACTTAAAAGCATTGTTAGTGTGAAAATTGGTAACAGTGACAACAGTTGATTATGAGTAGTGACAGCATTTATATTTTGAAAACCCCACATTTGTGATCTCAGTGTAATCAGTTTGTTGAAGTTAATATTCTAAATAATACCTTTTTTTAAATTGCTTGATGACATATAATATGTAAAATATTACTTAAACATTAAATTAAATTTGTGTTTAATAGTGAAAAGAATGATGGAAGTTGGAAAAGCTGTCCTCCAGAAAAATAATTTTAACGACTTGAATGATGTAAGGTATGTAGTGGAAACCTGTGTTTATTGAGCATGTTTTTTACTTTTCAGAATGCTATTGTAGAGATGGTGGCAACAACTGCAGTATGATTTATTGAGGAAATTTGGTCTGCATTCACTTATTGCATGACTTCTTAAGTAGAATGTGCTGGCATTGAATATAAACTCTTTTTTCTGATAAACTGCTAGCGCAGATTACATTCCAACTCTGAGATTCTTTCTTGACAACATCTTGGGATAGGGAGGGCACTTCAAACAACTTATCTAAAAGGCTGCTCTTTAATTACGTGCTGAAAATATGCTCTAAATCCTAGATGCCAGAAGAGGGGTAAACGTTGTCCTATTCAAGCAGGGCACAGCGTTGTGTTTCAGTCATGCCTGCATTCATTTGATTTCAGTGCTGCACCTTTAGTTTAAGCCAGTGCCTTTGATACCGAAGTAAATTGTAACATAAACAGCGTAGAGTATAGGGAGCTGAGCTTTCATCATTAAAATAGGTAGAAACTGCATTCATTCAGTGACAGTTGACTTTCCAGCTGAAAACTTGGTATGATAGATTTTATTTTTTTAAACCCTCCTTTTCAACAAAATGTATCTTAAATACAGAGATGTGAAGGAGGAGGTTAGTGGGCTTTTGAAAAAGTTTCCTGAGAGCATAATGAAAGGAAAGAGCATATTTTTGTTCCTGCCTTTATGTACAAGGAAAATGTAACGAGTTGAGTTCTTAATTCAGGTGATCACATTCGATAACTTGTGATGTTCCAATCCTTCCTGATGTTAATAACATCACCAGTACTTTTCACTTGTCTTCCTTTTCTGAAGAATGGGTTTTCACTGGCCTCCGTTCTGCTCAATATCCCACTTGCATCTTCATGTCCTGGCCCCAGCCAGCCAGCTAGGATTCTTATCCAGACTCGTGTACAGAATCAATTCCTACTGGTTTATCACGGTAAGTGTAATGCAGATGAGCTTTTTGGTAGGTTTTCAATTGCAAGCTGAAAATGTGACATCTCTCTAACTTTTTAACTGCGTCCAAAAATTCTTTGAGCAGTTGTTTTTGTTATTACTATAATTATTAATTATTTATATTTTGCATTAAATATTTGAGAAAATATAATGGTAAAATGTAATTTTAATGTTCATGCTTATTAAGGGAAATGGAGTGACAATAATATTCACAGTAGTTCTGGATCTAATATGTAGCTTAGGTTAACATAATGTGCTTCTGAGGACTCTTTGTAAGTATTTGTTCTTTAATGTGAAAGGATGGATTCAAGTGTGATGAGCTACGTATTGTATATACCCTGGTTCATCCAATTTAGGTGAAAAATGTGGCCACCTAATGACTGCTTTTATCATTTCACGTGTTTTTTCTCATCTTGTCATCTTTAGACTGAAACAAATGTCTGCTTTACAAAAACATTGTTTGTACTGATTTGCGTCAGTAGAGATAAGCAGTGAGACTGAACTAGCACTGCTGAAATCGCTGTTTGAAAATCTCTCTCTCAAGCACTAAAGCATTCTCACTGCTTTGATGCAGCAAAGAACTTATCCTTGCAATGCATCTTGGTGGTGTTGCACAGCCCCAAAACAAAGATGCTGAAAAAGGTCTGTCTCATCTAAAGCGTATGGACAGCCTCTTACTTAAAGAAAAAAAACTCAGCTTCTTCACAGTGGTACCTCGCTGGTGATCTCACCGCGCTCAAACAAAGCAGAAGTGTCTCTGCTGTATTGTAGAGCGTCACACAGACATTTGGCCCTCAAATAAGCGTAGCTGTGTAGTTTTACTGCTTGCTATCTTGGATTAGCTCAAGGAGATCTGTACCAAGTTTGGTTATCCAATGTGGATGCACTTCAAAAGGTATTTCACCCTGTTATTAAGTTGGAAAATGTTCTTGAGTTGTTTTGGGGTTTGTTTGGGGTTTTTTTTAAACTATAATGGCTTGAATGTGATACTTGTTTAAGAATGCAAAACAAGGTTCCGATAACTTCATTTTCAGTTGCTCCATGCTTTATCAGTTTTGTTTGCAAATAAACTGCAAGAGCTACTTAACTCCTGTTAAGTTGTTCCTACCTTAAGTGGCTGACTGCATTTTTACTGTGTGTATTTAAAACATGCCAAACTTAAGCTTTTCACTTTTTAATGTGGTTCCTTTGGACATCTTAATAAAACCTCAAGCACTAGTTCAAAACAAAAGATTAATTCAGTGGGACTGGCAAAAAAAGGCTGACAGTAAACTGATTTGTTTCAGAAGTGCCAATGTTGGTCTCCATGTGCCCAATTTGGCCTGCTAGAACAATGCTGGCATACTTCCTTCTGCCCTGAGCACTTCTGAGGGCTCTGTAGGCTGATGCTGTTACATGTACAAGATACAACTGCCCCAGTTATACGCTACATGCATAAATAGGCATATGATGGGAAAAGTATGTGTGAGCATAGTGACATAACAAATTGGATGTATATCTTGTGACATGAACCACATATGCGAATGCGCTTCATCCCTCAGCAACATATGTGGCTGGTGTGCAGCTTGTTGGGTGATGAGAGGCCACAACACACCATTCTGGAGAGTCTCCCAAACAATTCCAGGTCTCACAGCTTGGTTGTTCTGAGCACTGCTGTCTTCTGAGGTCTTTAAAACCACACTGCTTTATCTGCTATTTATCTGCTCAAACATCCTCTGACTTT
This sequence comes from Anarhynchus alexandrinus, assembly GCA_008711295.1. Lineage (NCBI taxonomy): Eukaryota > Metazoa > Chordata > Aves > Charadriiformes > Charadriidae > Anarhynchus > Anarhynchus alexandrinus. The sequence continues at coordinate 1,896,259 of VUYV01000147.1, read as the reverse complement.
CATAGGTTCTGTTTCCTTTTCTGATCACCTAATGGGAGTTTGTTGGAAACTGCAAAAAGGAGTCTGCTGTTTAAAGCAATCATTGTGTTCTGGTTCTGTTGTATGCTTTTTCATGTAAAAATGAAAAGTAAATGCTCTGTCAGTGTCACTTGCTATTTTTAAAATGGAATTTTCAGTAAACTGAAGGTCCACGGTGTAGTTAATGCATTACTTTCTCTCTTTCATAGGCTGAACAACTGATTGAGCGACTGCAAACTGAAAATGCTGCCAGTTGAAAGTACTCTTAGCCTTGTGTCGCTAGCCTCTTTGTTCTTTGTCTTTGAACTCTGATTTAAGGTTGCACATTTTGATGTTGCCAATAGTATACCAGGATAAAAAAAGCTTTAGTTCCTTATGAGGAAATACACACAGGATTTGTAGCTGCCAACCTAATTCTCCCATTTGGATACTCCAGTCTGTATACTTCTCTGACAGTAAGGCAATGTATTTTAATTGTAATTTTATATTTGCATATATATACATAATACATACACACACATGCACGCATGAAGAGAACTTTTCCTAGTAAAAGGCAGGTTATAGCAACAGAATATGTTGCGACTAAGGCAACAAGTTACTACTAACAGCATGTATGCAGTACCAAAGAGAATATGCATTGCGGAATCGAGCTTTTATTTTAAAGGTGCATTGCTCTGGGATTGCAAGTAACGTTTAAATTTCCATCTGTATTTGTATGATAGTTACTTATGCCTAGTTATTAGTAGGTACATTGCTGAAAATACACTACTAACTTGCTGGTGCTAAACCACTTTAATATATTACCTGCCTTATTTGCATGGCAGTGACATAGTAAATGTTAATACGATAGGTGCCCAAGATGTGATAATGCTGTATAACATAGAATATAGTTTAATTGTATGTTTAAGTGTTTGTATGTTGGATTTAAAGATTGTTTCTCTCTTACGTGCACGATATTTTAAATTAATTATTGTATGCTTAGAAAAAAGGTGAGGAGTTCAGAGGAATTGATTTAATATACCGGTCTTCTGCATGATGATAGAAAAAAAAAAAGAATCCAAATTTTTACATGGTTCTGATATTGTTCTCACTGGAAGTCCCTTGGGGATTACTAATGCCTTGGCTAAGTTTGATTTCTAAATGAAGTCATAAGAGAAACTGGTCTTTAGTGCAGTGACTATGTGGCAGGCTTGCATAATAGCAATCTGATTTGAATTTGGGATAGCAGGGACTCAGCCCAAAATTGGAACATGTTGAGCTGTTTAAGGAACCTGCTGAACATTTGCCTTTGCTGTATGACTTAATCAGTAATGCTAGCGCTCTGTTTCTCAATACCATATTAAGGCAGACTGTTCGGAAAGCGGAGACTCCAGAAAACATGGAGTGGATTTTCTTCATTCTTGGTGCCTAACTAATCAAGTGTCCTTGGCCGATGCATTTAGATGCAGCTGAGGTGATGATGGTCTGTTGCACCTGCCAGCTTCCCTGAACGTAATCTTCTCAGTGTTTTCCACTGATCCAGCACCTGTTGCCTTAGTGGTACAATGAACTGTAATATTCTTACAGGAAACTATACGTAATACTTCAGAAAGTTCACACTCTTCTGAAGAATGGTTTCTACCCAGAAGAGTTTACACCTCTCTTTTCTCTAAGACCCTGCTCGCAATGTCTTGTTATTCTTATTAGTGGGCACTCAAATGTCATTTGCAGTCCTTTGGGGTATTAATTTGTAACATCAGGTAGGAAGAGTGTGAATTAACGCCACTGAACTTTGACTACTTCTGTGCAATAGGTTAGGAGGCTCGAGCTGGCTCCTAGCTTTGTGAAACAGCTGGACATTAAGCTCTTTCAAGAGTTAATATTCTGTGTGTGTTCTGATTTGTAATTAATTTATGTAACTGTACTTAACTGTGACATGTAATATTTAAGTACCAACATGAACTGTTGTCAAAAAGGATTAATAAACAGACTAAATGCTAACCTTGGAATGATCTTCCAGTGCAGTGGAATAGTTGACTGTGGGGTTTGACCCCTGGCAGCCCTTCGCTCGCTCCTCACCCCTGACCTGATGGGATTGGGGAAGGAATGGGAAGAGCAGAAGTGAGAAAACTCACAGGTTGAGATGAAAACAGTTTAATAAATGAAGGAAAGAGGAAGGAAAAAATACAAGTCACGTGATGTGAAGGCAATTGCTCATGATCTTCCATAAGCAGGCCTGTAGCAGTGGCTACCCCCCTCTCACCCCCCAAACCTCCCTCGGCTCTTGTTGAGCATGACACGTTATGGCATGGTATGTGCTGGCTGTGCCCTCTCCCAGCTTTTTGCCTGCTGGAGGGGCAGAGCAGGGAAAAGAGAAGGCTTTGGCACTGTGCAGGCACTGCTCGCAAGCGTCAGAACACACTGTGTTATCAACACTGTTTCAGTCACAAAACACGGCACCTTACGGGCTGCTCTGAAGAAAATCATCTCCATCCCAGCCAAACCCAGTACGCTGTCAAACGTACACAGAAGCACAAAGGTCAACTCTTGCACCTTACATCTGAGAAGGGTCCCACTAATGACAATAAGACTGGAAAAGTAAAAATCAGGATATAACCTAGCTTCCAAACTTTTGCGGATGAGCAAGATGGGGAATTCAGCTTGTCTCACACTAGCAGACAGGCCTCAAACCAGCCCAAACAAAGTGTTAAACGGAGCCCTGTTAATTACTGAGATGAATGCTCATTAGTGTTTTTCAGCACAGAACCGTGTTCCATTTTCCTCCTGTATTGACAAGTATTCTTGGACTCGGGAGATAATTTTTTTAATTAGGCTAAGAAATATTTTCTGAACAGCCTATCCTAATGCTTTGAATACATTTCAGAATTACTGGCGAGCCCCTGGAAGAGGCGATTAACACACCCCGTTAACTATGTCACCCTCTTCTACAGCAGCATTACAGCATCATTTTAGAACTTCCAAAATCATCTGTAGGGCTTTCCAGTGAGCAAAGGTTAATAAAATACTCTTGGAGAGTGAACTTACTCTCAGCAGCTCTGATTCTCCAAGAGGCTGGAGAAGCAAAGGAACGTTGCTTAGCTGCTGCCCCTGGCTCTGCTGTTCTTTGATCCAGTATTAGCAGCCCTGAGAAAAGCTGCTTTTTTGACTACATGTTTAGGAATGACAAAGCTTTATTTGTACTCTTTTGCTCAATTGTTTTACATAAACCCCCAACCTAATGTGAACCCAGAGAATACTGCTTTTATGCTGAAGTACTAACTGCCCCCTCTGAAAGGATGAAACAGATAGATACACATACAACGCTGTTAAATGTAGAATAATAATAAAAAAAAAGGTTGTGTTTTGACTAAGGACAGCATTTTCAATGTGATTAAAATGGTAATAGCTCTTCAGGCTAGTCTTCAGTGTGAGTTGTAAATAAAAACATAAAAATGGGAGCAAACCTGTAAAAATCAAATTTGAAATTTGACAAACTTGGAAACAATAAAATGCTGCATAAAAACTCAATTGTTGCCACTTCAAACTGATGTGCAATATTTATTGAAGTGCTGAAAGTGCTTTCAGTGTTTGACAAGACGAAATACAGATAGATAATCCTTATACAACGTACAGTCCAAAACAGATGCAGAATTCAGAGTCTTCAAGTGGGACAAGAGGAAAGACTTGAGGGAGCTCGCCACAAAGTGAAGTTAGGAGAGATTTGAAGAGCTGAAAGTTAATTAGTGCGCAAGAACACCTTTTAGAAGGTCATATTTTATTTACTACAGTAAATAATCTGTAATACTAGAAAACCTCACATGCTACAATTTTTGTGAAAATAATTTAGTAAATTATGTTCCATTTAGTTTAATGGGGGCCTGTTGCAAAAAAGTTGCCTGTTGAAAAGTTTAAATTCCTGTTTCATCTGTAGATATTAACCTAATCTCCACAACGCAAGTGAGGAAGCAGAATTTTGCAAAACTTGTAAACTAGTAACTCAACTGAGTCATGGCCATTAGATATGATACGCTCCTGACTACACAGGTTTCAGGAGTTATTTTTTTTTTATTCTGGAGTGTACCAGTGGACAAACTGACCAGTTGTTATTATCTGTCTTTTAGACCTCTTTTGAAATACTGGCTATTGCTGCAAAGCGGGAGATTGGATTTGCCAACCTGCCTGCTGACCCAGTTTGGCAGCTTTTCGGCGTTTATAGCCATTTCATGGGCACACAGAAAGATTTCAGTCACTCTTTAGAGAATGCTCATCTAAAGCTGGCAGGTAGGAAATTTGGCTCTAGAATTGTTTACAAAAATCCATCCCTCTATAAATAATCTTTTTGATAATAGACCTTGTTTTTATTCCAAGTATCATGATAGGGTAAGCTTTTTGTAGTCGCTTATAAAATCGGTAAGCCATTTCCTTAGGGCTTACTCTGCTTCTATCTGTTTTGATCAGAAGTGTGCTTCGAGCTCTTGTAGGTGTACTCAAGTGATGTTTACACCAACCATCAGCAGGAGGGAGTGCAGCAGAGGCCACATAAGCATCTAACACTACTTACATAGCAGCGGAACCCTAGATTCCTGTCATTTAACTGCTTGAGCCAGGCTTAATTAGGAACTAGTAAGTTTGTACGAGCTGGACTTGCATCTTAGGGTGTTCAGGCTACACACTGCCTCAACTGTGTGTCTTTTAATGTCTTATTTTTCCTGATATCACCATCCCTTTAGTCAGCTGGCAACACCTGAACCACCTGATACTGCTTCCTGGAAGTGCTACGGCAGCACTGACTGTATTTGAAAATTATTAGAATTAAGCAAACTGCACTCCATAGCTGTATTATAAAAAGCTTGACTCATTTTGAAATCAAAATGCATGTCTAGGCTTTATCTAATGGGAGCTGAAATGCACTGAGGTGTGCTCATGTCATTTTGGCAAGAAATGCTTTTCCAAAAACCAAAGCATTTAAAAAGTGTTAAGATCACAAACTATCTGTCTTTTTCAGCTGCAAGACATAGATTTGTTCAGGAAGAAGGAGTGGGTTTGAGAGCTAAGGGCTCACACACCAGCGGTACTGCTGCAGTACATACTCCCCAGTTTCCAACATGGTAAAATTAAGTGGTGATAAAACCCCACCCTTTGTTTTCCCTTCAGTGCTCTATCTGCATGTGGCTCCCCTGTCCCCCAGATAAACTTATTTCAACACATTCATTTCCTCCCCTTTTTTCTACTTGCATTGTCTCTTCACTACGAAAAGGAGGCAGAGGGATAATGAAATCCATATTTTTATTTGCTCAGTCCAAAGGTTTATTTTGATGCAAATCCCCATTGGATGAAAATGGCGAACCAAAAAACCCATTCTTTTAGGCTTTTTGCAAAAAACATTCTTTTATATAAATAGCATAAAATAATCTTTCACTTTTATCAAGTTCATATTTTGTATTAAATTTTAATATCCTTTTGAGGCAAGAGAATAGCTTATGCTAAAGACCCATCAAGTACTGTAGTTACCACCACATAAAAGCTTTTATTTGCACTGGCAAAAAATAGAATTTTGTATTTCTAATTATGCAGTTTTCTTGGTGGGAACTATTGTAAGTACAGCTCCTGGCTATTTTTAATAGCATTATTACAACTATTGTGTATAACCAATCCTTTTTTTTCTTTTTTAAACATAGAAAAAGTTCCCCTGGAAGAACCATGAAGGAAATTCTTATCAGTCATCTTTCAGTCTCAATTTTCACTAGCTGATCATTTTTTTCTCCCAGTTTGGAGAACTCACAAGTGCACTCTGAAAGCACAGCTCTGCTTCAGATAAATGAGGTATGGGACTGCACCACTACATTTTTATTTATGCATTTGGCACTACAGGATCTCTACTCTCCTTCCCTTGTAAACAAAGTTGCTACATTTTGGCAAAGAGCCTTTTATTTTTCCTTTCATGAATGCACAGGGCCCCAATATACAGTTTCGGTTGTCTTTCACATCTTTACATTGTGGCACCCTACGTTCTATGAAGGGATATTAGCTGGATTCACCAAGAAGGCTGGAGAGGTTTGTGATCTTCTAGGGTATGACGCAGCATTAGAAGAACAGAACAGGTAAAAATGGTGAGATACAGAGGAAAAACAAGAGACACAGGAGGTCTGATGATAAGAATATCTATGATGATAAGAATAGACTATTAAATACCAGGACTAGTGCAGCTCTCCAAAATACATGCAAGATGCAACTAATTTAGGAACCATCAAATACCCTTGCTGTGGTATTTCTGTAAATTCAGGAGTTTTCATATACTTCATGAAAGTAGGTTGCATTTTTTCAGTTTCACAATGTGAAAATAACCTAAACTTTTGTTATATACCAGGCTCTTTTTTTTGAAAAAGTATATGGATTCCCATAGAAGTTTTCTATTCCATGTTTTACAAATCAGCCCCCGCCCCCAGCGAGTATTTCTCAACCTGCAAGAATCAGTGTTGTGTACTAGCAAGTTAGTAATTTATACTTTCAGTAACCTAAAGCAATAACCCAGTGGAGTTATTTGAAGAACCGCAATATGCTTGGTAGTGGATGATAATAACGAAAGGACAATCCAATAGCAGCGTGATGGATTAGTTCATTATTTGTGATTTCTGTCCAAATCTCTACCATTTTTGCAAAAACATATTCTATCATTCTCGCCCATTTTCTCTCCTGCTCATGTCCCAGTAAGCAGCCAAGTTGAAATTCTGTAAACCTCTTTCAAGATGGTATCCAGATATGTTTTCCAAATGGAACCAAGCAGAATTCATTAGATGACAAAGCCTTACTCTAATAAAGTGATGATCACGTCATCATCCTTTCCTTGCCAAAGCATTTCACCTTCAAAATGAACCAGACCATGCTTTCTGGCTCTTAACAAGATTCCCACTACTTTATTGGAAATAGTCACGTATGTTTCAAACAGCTGCCCGAAAGTCACACTCACATGTCCATCTTCTCCCACCTCTCCAGTGCTTCTGATGATCAAGCACAGCTCTTCTACTTCCTTACCCACGTGTGAGTGAGCATCTTTTCCTCTCTGCTCTGTCTGAGACCCTTCAGGGGGTCTCCCGTAGGTAGAGTCTCCTCTGTGAGTATGCACTGCTTTAGATGCAAGCCTGTCCTCGTTGCTAAACGGGTTCTTCCTCTGATACTCAATGTGATCGTCGGCCCAGGTCTGCCAACTTTTCCTCAAGTCACCCACCGCACTGGTAGCTTTAGCACTCTGCCCTTTATCTTCCTCCATGTCTTGAGAATGTTTTATGGCACTTAAGCAGGAAACAGATCAATGACTGGCTGTAACTGTTGTTCCTGGGTGCACTGTCAGCTGTGAAGGAAAAACAACAACATATCAGCCAGATAATTTTTGGAAGAGTTTTGCCTGAGTGAGAGGCAAGGCTGCTGAAAAAGACGTTAAATATCTGAAGATTTTGTTAGGTCCACCCACAATTCTACAGCAATGAGGAAAGTAAAAGCGATTCAGCTGAAATTTGGAAGTCACTTTGTGTAACACAGGGCAGTAAGTTACACTAACAAGGTTACACGGCGTACCACCGGTCCCGCAGTTACCGTACATACCTTGTGGCCTCCGTGCAACACAAACGTAAAGCAGTTCTTACTCTTCATGCAACGACGCCTTTTAGAGAACTTTATCCTTGTACCCGCAGACTTCCCAAACACGCTGATGCAGTGCTGGCTGACCTGTTCAGCACAGGCTTACTGACAGGCGAGAGAGCAAACCATTCCCCAAGGGCCAGAGCACCAACCCATACACAGGGGTGGGCAGCCTTTCTCCTGCGTGCACGCTGATTAAAGGTGGACAAACCCACGCTGTGCTGATGAAGTCCCCACAGACTGCCGTAGTTATTATGCACAGAAAACATGATCTGGAGCCAAAACGCCAATACGTGGTGGGAGCAGGGGGATTTCCCTCGTCAGGCACTGAAAAAGAGAAGTAAAAATCCAGTTAGTGAGCGTGGCACTGTCTGCAACACCCTATTTAGCAAAGAAGACAAAACCAGAATAGATAGTTCTCCCTTAAAAGGCTGTGCTGCACAGCCATGCCTGCCTACTAAAACCTCCAGGCAGCGGCAGGCAAGGGAGCTTGCACTCACTGTCCAGCTCCCCTAGGTACACAGGCTGCATGCCACCTATAAAATTACATGTACTTAGATTATGGACTATCTGTGCAGTGTGTAATTATTTTGATGAACTAGGGACAGACTTGTAAATACCTATCTGACTGTGCTATAACCATGTCTTTGCTCTATCATGTCTGTCACCTGTTGGAATACACAAACTAGAGTTTCCATATAGCACATTAGTAGAGCTAGTACTTTTCTTACAGACATTTGGAGATAAAACAGAGGATTAGTGCTAGCTTTTCTATGGGGAAATGGACAGAAATGCAAATTCTGAGCAAACTAATAACTGAATTATAGATTAGGCATTTCTATAATTTAAAAGCATTGTTGTTTTTTTTTAAAGTAAGTTTTCATGGGTATTTGCCCATATACATATGTTGATGCTGTTGCACGTGAACCCCGTGAGCAGTGACAGAGCTCCCTGAATATCCCAGCAGAACATGCAAGTCACGGTCAAAAAAGGCTTGTGTTGCGTTTGGGTGTATAAGAGTGCATGGGGTCAGCAGAAGATGGCAACAGAATGGCTGCAAAAGAATCGAGAAAGACAAACAGCAACATGCATTAAATAACGGCTTTCCATTCAGTCTTTCACTTTTAAATTGAAACTCATGATTGTCATATGATCCTGTTGTTATATTTTTTGTGAGAGAAGGGTGGTTAATTCTAGCTTCCTGGATAAATTTCAATTTTAGTAATTACATTTTGTGTACTTAAAATTCTCCTGAAGGCTAAAAAGGGTAATTGTTCTTCCTTTCCCTCCCTAAAATAGTTATGTAATGTTGTTGACATAAGATGACTCCTGAAATCCAGGCTAACAAACTGCTTGATTCTTCTCAGTGGCAGTATAGGAATGTATGTTAAGTTTACAAGCATAGCATCTGAAAAGTACTTTGTTTTTATGCTAGGATCAGACTTTGTATGTCTTACTTATTAATACACATACACTTTCAACCTATGCTGAGCAGCATATAGACTGCCAGCAATTTTGCATGGATCCTCAAGCCAAAAGCAGGCAAAACCAGGGCTTTAGTTAAATTCTTCTGTAGAACACAGTATCACTGGAAAATTGAGGTATTCACCTTCTGAGAACAGATAGCAATGCTCTACAGATAAAGTAAGAGAAAGCCATTCTCAAAGAGATTAAGCTTAAACAATAATACCAATAACCCTTCCCAAGGAGTTTCTCAAATGGAAGCTATACAGCTAAGAAATTTGAAGTGAGGCAGATTGGAAAAATAAAAGCAGACTTCTTACACTAAATCTCTTTAAGCAATCCAAGATTTTGTAAGCAATCTCAGACTTGCAGGGTTTGTCAGCAGTTCAGCAACGTGTTTATTGCCAGGTATCGGCAGCACTCAACTGCTGAGGTGAGCAAGTCTGATCCACTTCTATGTCTTTTCTTTCCCTTCTAGGAAAGTTCACGTGTAGATACCATTTCACATTTAGATATTGTTTTCTTGTCAATCGTCTGGGCTAAAGCTTCATAGCAAACCTCAGTTTTGGTAACCGCAGGAAGAGAGAACTGAAGAAGCTGCAGGATGAGATTATGGAGATGTATAAAGAACGCGGCCCGTGCAGTGCTCACAGGTCATGAACAAAATCTTAGCCATCTAGAAAAAAAAAGCTGTCCAAAAATCAGCACAGAAAACACAGAACCCGAGTTCCGTGCTGAGCTGGCCTGGTCCTCATAAAAAGCTTACTGAAATCTGGATAAGCTGACCCTTTCAGCTCAACGTAACGGGCAGATCAGTGAGTACGGGATTATAGTTGTCAAGCCTAGATGTTAAAATAAAACAAAATATAAACTGCAATACACAAAAAACCCCCCCCCCCCCCCGCCCCTGCTGGCTAGTCACATCTCTGCCCCTTCCCTGGCAATCTGTTTCTCTCCCCTATCTGCTCCCACACGCACCTCGCCGGCCCTGACCTCCTTCCCACGGAAAAACGAAGGCGACTCCTTTGGCGCCTGTTAATTAATTGTTATTTAATGACCTGTTCCACTGCTGCCGGCGAGGGCAGGTGAGGCCCGGGGGGTGGCAGCGGGGCTGCCGGGGCGGGCCCTCGCTACGCCTATATTTACTTATTTATAAACGATATACACACGGCGTGCGTTATAAAGCACACACAAAATATAAATATATTTAAAAACANGGCCACCCCCGGGCCTGTGCCCTCGCTACGCCTATATTTACTTATTTATAAACGATATACTAATTAGGAGTACTGCGTGTTCCCCTCCCCCCCCGCGCTGACGGCCGCCGCTCTGTGCCGGCTCCGCCCGCAGAGCCGCCAGCACCGCCCGTACCCAGCGCTGCGGGGAGGCGGGACCCCACACGGGGCGGAGGGGGTTCCCTCTCTCACACACCCCTTACCGGTGCCCGCGGCCGGGCCCACAACGGCGTTGGGCCCGCCGAGGCGGGCGAGCGAGCGAGCTCCTCCCGCTGCCGCTCCCGCCGCGGCACTGGGCCCGCCCGCCGGCGCATGCGGCCCGGGGAGGCGGGGGGCGGACATGGCGTTGGCGGTCCCCNGCCCGCTGCCCGTCCCGCGCGGGTCGGGGGGAGCGGGGGGCGCCCGGTGCCCCTTCACTCGCCCCTCTCCGCGCCCTGTGGCACGCGACACCCCCTCTCCCCCGGCGCGGGGCTGCCTCGTTTACCTCAGCCCTGCAGCGGGCGGGGGCTTCCTCCTCCTGCCCCCGGCCTCCGTGGCGAGTTGGTGGCTCTCCGTGGTGAGGTGACTGTGGGGGCAACGCTTTCCATGCTGCCTTCAAGAGCATTTGGAGCCAGGAGGGGGGTTGCCAGGAAAGTACCTGGAGCTCCAGATAGGAAATGGAAGCTCGGAGGAAAAAATGGGTTTATGGAAATATGCCTGAGGTCCTGTTTTGGTGACTTTCTGGTTTGTTTAAGCTATGTAGGTGCTCCCGCCGGTGGGGTGTTGGTACGTAAATGGCGGGTGCTGCCCTGCAGACACGCGAGGTCCTCTCTGTGCCAGGTGTTGATGGTGCTGCGCGGGGCAGGAGATGCAGATATCTTCACTTTCTGGAGGAAGACGTGGGGAGCAGAGAGGAGGGGGCTCCTCTGAAGCCCTGGGGCCTGCACGCATGCCGGGGCCGAACGGAGATCTCCAAGGCCTTGGCCGGTGTCCTGGTCGCGAGCCTCACTCCTCTCCATCGCACCGGCAGCACCCAAGGGCGGCTCTCTTCTGGCTTGTCGTTGTGAGCGTTTGTGTCGGTGCGGTCAGAAGGGTTCGTGCTGCGCCGGCTGATGCAGGGTCAGGGGGGTAGACCCGCTCCTGCGGTAGGATGGCAGCGTGTCGGGTGTGGGAGGCACTGGGTCCTGCCTCCACGGCTGTGCTCTGCTTGTCGTTCACACGTCTATGCCAGTCGGTTGCAAAATTTGGAGTGCAGAGTTTGTTCACTGACACTAAATTTGGTTTTATCTTACCAAGTGCTATTCACAGAAATAATTAAAAAAACCCCAGTTGCAACTCATCTGACGCTCCCTGGTATTTTTCATGAGACCCTGGTGTTTTTTTGTGGGTCCTTGGTAAATGTCTAGTTAAGCATACACTCAATTTCCACGTTTACAAGGCAACCCTCTTGTTTGTAAATTTAACTTGTGATTATTTTTTTTTCCCCATGATGACTTGCAGAGTTACTACACACTGTAAGAAAGTGTGACACCTTAAGTGCTCTTTTAGGCAGCGTCTTGAAGAGCTAGTAATATGATATCCAGGGTAATATGTTGTTGTTCAAAACAGTGCTGAACTGCAGAATTATTTTGTTAGAATTGGTAGGTCATCAGCACACACGTGTTAAAATATTTAGTGTGTGTTGCATCATTTATTTTCCTTGCTTTCAGTAAGGCTTTCTTTTGTGCATTGTTTTTTACTCTCTGCTTTGTGGGACTGGAACATGAATTTATTTATTTATGGTCAACCCAATTTTTGGCTTGAGGCAAGGTCATCAGATTAAGTAAAAAAGACGATATATAAATAAAATAAAAAAGTTGGGCTTTTTTTTTTTCATCAAGGTTGTAGTTGCACTTGGTTGATACAGCTGCTGAAGAAAGCAATTCCATTTCCCTTTCCTCTTACTGTGGTGACTGCTCAGCCACATGTGTGGTTTTGTGATGAGCTGTGTTAGGGACCTCCTGATTTGTCTGAAAACCTAACACAATGATTAAGGACAGATTTTTCAGCCAGATCAGCTGCCTGATCTCCATCTCTGCCACACTTGTGTATGCGATAGGAGAGGACTGTTTTTCCTCTGGTGGTGGTGCTGGATCAGAAGAGCTGAAGGTGTTTGTTGAAGTCCACATTGGTTGTTAAGTGTCTGTAGAATATTTCATATTTCTTAGTCTATAGGAAACAGTGCTCCACAGTCAGGTTTGGTTAGGTCAGATACAGAGGGGTAACATCACGCACCCTGTTTTCCAGCACAGGGTGGCTCTAATGGACAGATAGGTGCATGTCAAGTGTTTTCTTATCAGTACCTTTAGGCAGATCTCTTCCAGTGCTTCACTGTCTTTACTCTTCGAAGGATCTTCCCAACCTCTCATCCAGAGCGCTGCTGTGTTCTGAACCCAGTGCTCTCATCTCCTCCGTATTAAACATTGAAAACAGATTATTGCCTTCCTTTATCACAGCAACCTTTAGCATGTGTAGAGGTCATGATTTCGTTTCTCTCCAAGCCTTTCCTCACAGGCCATGTTTTCTCTGGTTGCCATTCTTGTCACTTCCCTGTAGATAATATTACTGGTAGCGTGTGACGATGCCACCAATTCATGTGTAAAATCTCAGGTGCTTTTGCTGTCCCAGGCCCATACAATGAAATAGTTACGCATCAACTTTTATTCTCCTGAACCAAACCCCCTGTTTTCTCCAGCATTTCTTATGCCTTTTCTACACAAATGGAAAGATGGAAATGAATGGGGTAATGTCCCACTGAAGCCATGTGCTAGTGTTATGTAGGGGTTTTCTTTTCCTCCATTTTTTGGGATACTTCGTGGTAATCTTCTTATTTACAAATCTAAGCCAATATAAAAATTTGCTTCGGTGTTCTTTTGCCAGTAACGTTCAGAGGCTGCAGTGTGTTATTTCTAGTGAAGGGGCTGCATGAGAAACATCCCCGATGTTTACCTCTCGTTTCAGTTCAAAAGCATTTTTAGTGGGTGTTTTTTTTAATTATTACTTGCTAGCTTGTTTCTTGGAGATTTGCTGTTTTGTGTGTTCAATTTACAATCTTTGATTTAGTTTACTCTGGAAAAGACCTACTGAAGAAAACTGTTGAGATACCTGTAAAGCAGAGAAGTAACAGAAGAGGGATTGGTATTCAGTGCTGGGCTTTGCCCTGAGACGGACTGTTACTAGGGAGACATTGCTTTTAGGTGAATTAGTCAGAACAATATTTTAAGAATAGATAGAATAATATTGTAAGAGAAGTATTACTGTGAGAGTCTAGGATTGAACAGTAAGGGTTTCAGTGAAAGAGAAAATGCAAAACGGTGGCATTTGATTACTGAAATTTGCTTAACTTGATCTTACTGTGTTGTATATTGTACAACTTTTCATAACCTAGCTGTAGCTTGTTCCTTTGCAACTGGACTCTGAGAAAGGTAGTCAGCTGCTTTTATAGCAGGAGAGTTGATTTTTTTTTTTCGGTTCACGAACAGTACATACCAGCTGAATTTATTTGTGAACTTCTGCCCTATCCATGCAACTACCCTAAGAGTGTTTCACTGTCGGTTCCCACAGTAAGTCAGTAATAAACACCATTCTTTCTTCTGTTGCTCTCTCTAACATTTTGTTCATAATCCCTATGGAGGTCAGCATCTGCATTACAATTTAGGGTGTGCTGCTTTTTTTTCTTTCTTTCTTTCTTTCTTTTTTCTTTCTTTAAGATGTTAGTTAATCCTCCTAAAACCTGACCTTTGTATTCTTTATATTTTTCACTTTAGGAAGTAACATCTTTGCTCTCGCTTTATGGTGGACAGTTCAGCGGTGAGCAGGAAATTCGTGTAAATGTAAGTGAGGACCAAATATTTTACTTGAGTGCATGTATGGTATACAAGTATGTTATTTATAGTATTGTTATTAAATGTGGGTAGCTGAATAAATTTTGACGTTTCTTAGGAAAATAAGGTATCTCCTTAAACCAACTAATTCTCAATTTCAGTGAGGACTCAGAGTTGAGTAAAAGATGCTCAAAATGCACCTCAGGGTGTCTTCGTTTAACAATACGAAAAGAAACAGTGCCATCTGCTGGGAGGCTCTCCTTTATTTTCAGAATAACTGAACCATTAAAGACATTCAGCAGCAGTTTGAATTTGGTGTTTGCCTCTAAATCAATGAGACAACGTATCCAGAGAGCTAGGAAGCTGTATGATTTTGGTCTCAGTGCTTAAGTCAGAGAACGTCACTGAGTTTTAGTTACTAGTTGTGTGTAATGAAGTGTTAGGATTCTCTAGAGGGTGAATAATCTAGAGGAGCGTAAACAAACAAATAATATTCTACCAAGTCAAAGATATGGTGGGAAAATAAAATGCCTAATAACATTTCTCAGTCACTCAAGCTGAGTATAGTTCTACCTCAAATTTAATGTTTTATCCTTACATTTTCTGTACAGTTAACAGATTTTTTTTAATTTTTTTTTGTCTTCGGCATGCATGTTCTGTTTATATAGAACAGAATTGTTTAATTGTGTAATTCATGTGACATCCTCTAACTAGGTATTTGCATCACTTATCTTCTCTTTATTTCAGTCTCCATTTTGGATTCTCAATATTCCTTCAGAAGAGATGGCAAGGGGACTAATGAAACGGACAGTATGTGCAAAGTAAGAGGTGAAAAATCTTATGTAGGCTGTGGAAAATTGTTCCGCTATATTGTGACAAATACCAATTTTGTATAATCTTAAAATAAACAGTCTCTGATTACCTCTCGAACTGAGGAGGTGTTACTGGACCCTGTAGAACTGATTATGTAGCACACCCCTCCTCTGTACTTAGTGTACAATCAACACAACATCTTGAAGTGTTCTTCACTGCAGAGCCAGTACTTGTCTTGTAGTGTCACTGACGTTTTAGTCAACTTGAATAATGTTTATATAGTGGCTTGTTCTAAAATGTGTATGGAATTAAAAGATAAAACCAGTGATACGTAAAAACTGAAAATCAAGTTTGGAAGAGAAAGGTAGTGATTCCTTGTGTCACCTTCCTAGTGCTGGTATCTGAGCCCTCGGCTCAGATCACTGCAGCAGAGGTCCTTCTAGAACATTTAAGAGCACAGGAATATGCCAGAAAGTGATTGTTCCAGCTGCTTTTGGTCTTTTTTAGAGGTCTCTGAATAACATGCTTTCCAGTGAGGTTTGAGAGATACCTCAGGTATGGTTGAGGACGAGAAGCAGCATAGCTGTGGTATGGCTCTCTGACTCTGCTAAATTTGGGGTGTTTCTGCTGTCCTGTTCAGGGTTAGTTTGGGTGCCTCTGCAGAGCATTGTGTGGTCCCTGTTGAGTGCTTGTTGTGTCAGGTATTCAGTTTTACCCACAATGACTTGGGCTGTCAACTCTTACCTAAAGAAACCCCATGTATACAAAATTGTCCTTATGACAGTGTGTTTCCAATGCAGATAAACTGTGCTGCACTTCAAAAAGCAGCCATAGGCAACTAAGGAAGTAAAAAATGACAAAACAGCTTGCAGATATTCCATATGCTGTGCTCTTTCAACTGATGTATGCTTGTTTTATGTAGAAAGCATAACTGGCTCATGGTTTTTTACTGGTCTACTACTGGTTGTTGGGAGATATGTTAGTTTTAGAGTAAGATTGCTGGAACATCTCTGTTGCACTGCTAATGAATATTAGAAGCTCTGAAGCATACATTTATCGAAATAAAATCTCCCTAGCATTTTGTTGGGTTTTTTTTTAATGCATATGTAAGTGTAAAAGTAAAAACTGGGACTGAAGATGTTGTGAGAGCTTCTCCAACAGTTGAATAAAATTCGAAAATGAATATTCGGTTCTCCAGTGCAGCCTATGCTGTCAGCATTTTCATTGCTCCATCTATAAATATAGTTTAAATTCTCACAGTAGGTGAATCAGATGCTTTAGGAAAAAAATAAGACACTGCGAAAAATGTACTTTTTTCAGGGTAAATGCAGGTTAGAAATGTAGCCTTAAATAATTTATTCAGGAAAGAAATACTTTAACAAAATAGCTTACCACTGGACCTTGATATCTGCTTTTGTCACTTAGTAAAATGTGGTTCTCTCTTATTTTTGTTTGAGTGAGCTAAACCTTTGAACATTTTGAAGATTTTCCTTCAGGAGTCATCTTTGAAAAGGTACTATGTGCCACTGCTAATCCTTAAAGACTGTGTTTATGGTGTGTTGCAAATGCACATATGAGTGTTTAACAGTATATGCAGTGACACAAGGATTCCTGTACTAAAAGGATATTTTCTTTGATACGGAAAGGCCAAGTGGTTGGGATATTTGAATGCTGGGGAAAAGGTCTATGATATGGTGGTGTGCCTTCGTTACAGTAACATCTGTTCTCTCACCTTCCAAGGCAATGCTTTTCTTAAAATCGGCCTTATGGAAACAAACAGACAAAAAAAAAAAAAGTGTAAGAAGACAGCATAGTGTTTAAACATCTGAAAATATCAAACATCATAACCACATGGGACAGAATCTCTGATGTCATTGTCCATAGGATGTTACAGTTTCAGGATTTGTTTTGCTCCAGGGTAGCATAACACTTTGAAAGTCTGTTCTTGACCTTTTTCAGCCTTTGCTTACCCTATCAAATTGGTAGGTACAAATGAATTCTGTCTCATTTGCTAGTATCACTGTGTGCCAGTCTGGTGATATCCAAGGGTACTAAGACTGAAATTTACCTTTCAGTATATTTTACCAAACAAAAAAGCATCATTGAAATACCAGTTTCGGGTTAAAAATAAGTGTGTCCCTGTTAAGAACAAAACTCAGGCATGTGCTGAGAGTTAAATAACGTGCTTCAATACTCCATGAAGCAAAGCCTAAATACAAAGGCCAAGAAGGTTAAAAAGAGTAAGTGTCTTTAAGGCATTTTCCCCCTGCCCATGACTGCGCTCTAAAACAGTTTGTAATTTCAGGTCTATATTTGAACTGTGGGGTCATGGAAGATCTGCGGGGGAGCTCTATGCATCTTTGAAGAATTATCCAATGGACAAGATGGTATGTGTATAAAGAATCTGGATGATATGGTTCCTTAATCATACTGAATAGCACTGCAGCTGTACTAATGAAAGTATCTTTGCCTTTTTTTCAGCTTCCATATCTACAGTCAGACTCTACTTATAAAGTACACATTCGTACATTTAATAAAACGCTGACCCAAGCACAGAAAATAAAAAAGATAGATGTAAGTAGATGTTTAAGAAATCTTTGACGTTTAATTTAATCTGTTCACGTTGTTGTTATTCCATGCTGTCAGTGTATGTAGGATTGGGTTTCCTGAAGGTCTTAAAGCAGTTTATAGCTTATGTCTTACAGGGTCTAAATGAGATCTTTGTGTCTGAATTAACATTCCCTCAAAATTCATGACTTTCTATTTTTTTTTCCTAAATAGACCATGTAAGGCATGTAGAAAGAGAAACAAATATCATTGCTGATTTCAGCCCAGTGTGGTGGGGAAACTGAATCTTATTGCCCAAAACTGTAAGATTCAAATGGCTAGAGTTAGGTGCTAGATTTTTGGAAAATCTGTTACTTGATCTCCGTATTAGGCATTTATTGTTGCAGAATGTGGAACAAGTGACTTCAGTTGCAAGCTGCGGATTGTGTGCTGATTTCCTGTTCTGCCCTTATGGTCTTGTCTGCACTTGTGCTCTTCTCCTAACTATCAGTATTTTAATTAGGAAATTTTTCTAAATTACTGTTATTTATTGGTCTTCCACATTCTATTTTAGCAGCTATTTATCCTATTTACTTCATTTACAGAGCCTGAAATTATCTGTGTTAATAGTAGCTACTCTATCCTCTTTGTTCAGTTTTCATGTACGTGAAATAATGCTGAGTATGTAAATTGGTGTAGCTGCACATCACTGAAATTTTAAATCCCATTGTTCATCATCATTGTTGTTTTTATAACTTGAGAATTGCATAATTAACATGTACAGTTCAGTTCCTCAAAAGTTGGGTTCTGTTCGGTTAATAAACATTATGGTTCCTGATTCCTAGTCCTTAATCATTTGAGCTATCTTTATTCACAAGAAAGGCATTTCAGAAATCCAGAGAAAATTGAGAATGTACTTGTAGTACTAGTCTATCATTACTCACAAATGGAATTGAGGTTTAGTTTTTGGTTTGTTTTTTATTGGGGGGGGGTGCGTATTTAAAAAATTTGACCCTGTTTTTTTTTTGACTCTGTTTTTCTTTATTGTATAGGCCCTTGAGTTTCTGCCATTCAAAGGAAAAGTAAATTTAAAGAATCCAGAACACATCTTCTGGATTTTGGAAGATTATGGAATGGACCCTAATAATGTTCCAGAAGAGCCCTTTCATCTGTATTTTGGTAGATGGGTGCGTGAGTACACTTGATTCAGTTCTTAGGAGCTTATATTTTCAGGAAAGTGTTCTTCAATTAAATGTAAAAAAAATTGTGTTGAGTTTTAATGGAAGCAGATGATATAATTATGGCTGAATCTGTCACTGCATAATACCCTGATTCAAGTCTTGAAAGTCTTTATTGTGACTAGGAAAAACAGATTAATTGAGCAATTTAGAGGTGGAAAAAGTTGAAGTTGTATCTGAGATCAAACCTTATCTTGCCCTCCACTGAGGGAACTCAACACGGCAGTGAGTCTCTGCACAGCTGTGGTGGTGTATTAGGTTATTGTGGGCCCAGACAGCGCTAAAAGCACCAGCATCTTGTTTCAAAGATGAAGAAAGATCTACAGGAACTGTAGATGGCTTCTGGCCCCACTGAGTTGCATCAGCCATGCTGGAGCATTCAGTGCTTCAAGTGGTCCTGACAGGCTCCTCAACAGAAAGGCACAGACTGATTTCTGAGGCTTTGGACATCAGCAGGTCCAGCCCACAGGTGTTGCCTGCCCGAAGGGACTCTGACAGTGCAGTGCTGTACAGTAGGAACCACATTCAAAAACTGTCTGGAGCTTGTCATCTGAGGTCCTTACTAAATATGTTCTTGCCTGTTTGGTGTATGCGCTCTGAACCCGCTGCATTATTAGGATATCCTAAGAAAATCTGATCTGGTTTATTGTCTCTTGTGAGGAAATAGTGGGTCTCCAAAGGACGTCTTCAAGAATAACACCAGCCAATGGTGGGAATGTGCTTGTAATGTCCTGGGTCAAGGGCAGCTGGAAGGAGGGAGAACCACTGCTGAGGTTGCGCAGATATGGTCAGGGGCTGTGTACAGAGAAGTTAGAGATCCAAGTGATCTGTTAGCACCTGTGAAAATTCACCATGCCTGTGATAAATGTGAAAGCACCCTGGGTTGTGGCAATACTGTAAAATGTTGCAGCTGTTGTCCCATCTGTGCTGGATTCCTGAAGTGTTTAAAAACGAGTAAACCAACCTGAAAAAAAATAGGCAAGTGTATTTTGTTTACCCAGTAAGACTGATGTTGACTGGAGCTGGGGAACAGTGTTGGAAGAGCTTCTGAACGTGTTTTCTTCCAGAGTGCTTTGGTCCGCTTCAACATATTTTGGAAGTCTGATGTAAAAATGTTAGCATTTGGCCTTTGTTTGTTTTTCCAGTAAATTCTGATCTGTCAACACTATCCTAAATTTATATTTTGAGCGTGACAGAAAAGCCAGTGAAGATGGAAATCCTGTGTGACCTTAAGCATGTGCGTGTGTATATGCACGCATGTGTTAACGTGCGTTTCTACTTCTCATCATTTTGAAATTCTTTTAACTCTGTGTTATGGTTTCAGAAACCCAAAACAATTTATTGTTGTTTAGACAATCATTCTATCACCTGATGACCCTTCCCCACCCAGGAAAGGGAATTGGGGAAAAAACAAGGAAACCTGAGGGGTTGAAATGTAAACAGATTTAATAGAGCAAGACTAAATAGTTAGCATTAATTAATATTAAAGAACCAATATTGATCCCAATACCAATATAAAATATACAAGGATAATACTCAGCCAATGATATCAGTGGTAAGCTGTGCATTCCCAGCAGTAGATAGCAAATGTCGGACACCGCGAGCGCTACGGCTTTGGGAGGAAGGGGAGGGCTCAGGGGTCCAGCACTGGGGCAAGAAGTTCTCAGGATCACAGCCATCAAGGAAGAGAGAACTTCACAGCAAACTTTCTCATTTATATTGAATGTGAAGTTTGTGGTATGAAATAATGCTGTTGGCCAGCTTGGGTCGAGTGCCTGGATCTCGCTCCTCCTCGTCCCTGCACCTGGCTAACTCAAAAACACTGAGACCTTGAAACCCACACACCATAGCTGGCTATAAAGTAAATATTTTCACAAATTCAGGCACTAGAGCAGTTTTCCCAGGCATTAGAAGAGAAATTAGTCCTGTGTCGATCAAACTAGGACACTCTGAATTGCCAGGAATTGTTTTCCAGATACCTAGAATAATAGCGAAGTTGCTCTAATTGTTATTTCTTCAGAAGAATTTTCCCTCTAAATTGTTTGTATATTTTTGATCTCTGTCTTGAAGAATTTATCTAGGTGTTGAACCAAGATATCTATTGCTTGGAAAGAAGTCTGTCACATTTTCAGATGGCAGAAAGCAAGGTGATGTGTTATGAAATGAAGAGTTACCTCTTTGCGGGATGGTGTCACTTAAGCAAGTCTGTTAGCCTGTCTGCTTATATCTTGTATCTAAGACCTGACAGTGATTTTTAAATGTTTCAACAGATTGCAGATGGCCAAAGAGAACTTATTGAGTCCTACAGTGTAAAAAAGAGACATTTTATTGGCAATACGAGCATGGATGCCTGCCTGTCTTTCATTATGGCAAACCATGGGAGAGTAAAACCCAATGATGTTGTATATGATCCATTTGTTGGAACAGGTATATTTTTTTTTTCTACTGGTGGGAAAACCTGGGAGATTGCGTTGCTGCTCGCACTGCGCTTTTACCTGGCGCAACGGATTCTGCTGCTTGACTGATACTTGAGATGATACCAAAGGCAAAATGGTGATTATAAAATGAATGTTTTGTTAACTTGAAAGGGATTTTGGGGGAAAGAGATCAACTTCAGAAGGTGTAAACAGTTTATTTTACACTTCTGACAAGTCTGTCTTCACTGTATTGTTTTATGTAACATGGCTTAAACACCAGTTCATGTGTGTCATAGACTGCTTTAAGATCCAAAGTGATTAAGAACTGAAAATTGGCTAGAGCACTCCCTGCAGTCACTTTCAGAATGTTACAAGGAGCAGTATTTTTGGAGATGGCTATTTAGAAGAGTGCTGAGGGCACTTCTGGGCATATAACACGGCCTAGCAATAGTTAGGTTGTAGCATTCAATAGTGATCAGTTGCTTGTACCATCACGTCTTGACTTCAGGGTAATATTGGTCACACCGTGTATTCGCCCCCTCTGAACTTTTCTTAGTTAAGCCAGGAGGGGGAGCTTTTATTCCATGTATTACTGTGTGTGGCATAGAAGTACTTTTTACTAAAGGGAAACTCAGCTGTTTTGTAGGTGAAATAGAAGATCTATTGTGTCAGGTTGTGCCATTTAATCATACAAGAGTATATTGTGTTAAGTTACCTATCGTAGTTTCTTCAAAAGCATAACAAAGTCTGTGTTTCTGACCTGGATTTTGCTAAACTTTGATCAAAAAGACCACGTGTGAGTGAGATGCATACAATAAAAAATATGTACATTAATGGAAGGATGAAGAGAATTCACTGCAGAAATCACTGCGGAGAAGTTAGGGAGAGAGAAGACAACACTACAGGTTGACTATTAGGGCAAATTCTTACTAGCGTGTAGCTTCTCTGTACCATAGAAAACAGACCAGGGATATAATATTTTCAGAAACACAAGGCTTCAGCGAACTAATGTGAACAAAAAAATTAAGATAAAAACACAATGACCTGAATTTTTGCATGCATAATAACATCTTATGAAATTTCCTCCTCCTCCTTGTGCTTGTGTTCCTTGCAGATAGGTAGTACTCTTTGAAAGGCTGAGGAAATTCTCTGCTTCATCTCTAAGCAGTTTGTTTCATTTTGGTGCCTATGGTTTTGTGTCTTTTTACAAAAATCTGCTAAACCTAAATGACAAAGAATTCTCTGAGAGTGTTCATTCTCTTGGGAGTGAAAATTGAAGAAAAAAAAGGAAGGGTAATTTTAGGGCAAGAAAAATCACATAGAAGTGGCGAAGCTGTAGAAATTTAAGATAAATGTTAAGTCATGTTTCAGTTCAAAAGGTAACATATACAAAATTCTCCCCAAATTGCCTAATGATTTGAATTGCATTTTTTGTGGTTTTATTGCACTAGTCATCTGTAATACACAGGCTTGAGATTAACGGTACATAGGGACACTGGAGGTACTGGGTGGCACGCCATTTGTCAGTGAAGTGTATTTATGGCTAAACAACTAAACAGTGGCTTTTGCATCTACTTTTGGTAAGTAAACCCAGGAATTTCAATAGTCTCTTGAGGTCCTTTAGAGGATTTTAAAGATTGTCAGTGCAACAGTGCCCCGCCACTGGAATTTTGGGAGGTATTTCAGAGTTGAGAGTGGTGTAGTGAGTTTGAGCTGATGGGTTTGGAAAGAACATATATTCAGGATTTGAGGAGTATTTTGAAGAAACTGCAATTCAGATTTCTTTATTGGTGTAACTTTAATACCTGGCTTGGTTTCTACCCATTTTTTATGCTGAAAATGTAAATAGTACCAAATTAGAACAGCCTTGCAAAATGGTGCTTGCTTGTTGGAAACAAACTGGTTTTGCTGGATGAGCCAAATCACGAGTCTTCCACATTAGTGTAAGTGTGGACAATTGGAATTTGTCTTTGGAATAAAAAGTGCTTTTGACCAGGTTGGTTTAGGGGACTTGATTCCCCTTTTTTGTAAAGCAGAATTGGAATGGACAGGATTGTTTTTGAGTTGTAAAACATAACTTCCATAAACTGTTTAGATATTCTTTCCTCAGTGTTGGGCAGAAGGGAGCCTGGAGGTTTCTGGAAGAATAAATCAAGTCATTTACCTGAATACTTTATACTTCCTTCCAGACATTCTGTTCTGGTTATCCCAGTAAGCTTACTGTTTGTACCTTTGAAAGATGTTTGTCCCTACTTTCCCTTTGCCAATTCGTGGTACTCCGTAATTGCAAATGACAGGAATTTTTTCTTTGACATCCTGGAGTATAGTGATATGACCAGACCCTGAGCTGTGCTGAAGAGATGGGGGAAATAGTGTACAATAGAAAGGCATGAAGTTCTGTGCCATCATCATTCTGCTAATAGTCATCAGGGGGCATGACGATTATCTGATTCACCCTTTGTATACATCTGTTTGATATAGTAGGTCAAAGGGCTGGCCGTATTAGAGTATTTAGTATTCATGCACCTTCTATGTGAACGCAATTGAACTAGTACCAGCTGAGATTTATTAAAAGCTGTAAGTTCATGTTTTCCTAACTTTTTTTCCCTGTGATTAAAAACATTCTTAGATGGGCAAAGTACTTTCTTCTTACTTTTTTTATAGGACTGGGTGGTATGCCATACTTGGGGTCAGGGCTAGCTAAATTTGTCTTGACCTTCTGGAGGTACTGCCCATCTGTTCTGAGGGATTGCAGCCGAGAAGGGAAATGGGTGACTCCTCTGGGGTGAGTAACCTTGCTTTTCCCTGATCCATTTCACAAGAAAAAGCAGAGGATTTTTTTTTTTTCTTTCTCCCTCACCTTCAGTTTTGGTAGAGCTCATTAGCATATGATGTAGGAGTTTTCTAGTGCCCTGAGATGGGATCTTTAGCCTGTGCACGCAGTCAGTGCGTGTAAGGGATTTCTTGGTGCTGAGTGGGTGGCGTGGTGCAATGCAGCCACCTGAGACGCTCCTCTCCATGCTGCCAGTGAATGGGAGAAGTGGTGTCACCCGCACAGCTAGCTTGCGCGTTGTTCCATGTGCTGGTCAACTCTTTGTCCTGCAGCAATCGTCCCCTTTGTTTTAGCAGGACTGTGTGTATCCATAAGCAGTTGACATCAGTAGTGTGGGGTTCACCGTCACTGTTCTGTTTTAAACCATTCTGTTAGCTACATACCTCCTTGTTAACAACTCGACGACACAGCTCTTTAGTAATCTTCTCCTGTCTGTCCTGTTTTTTCATTTGGAAACTCTTAAAGTTAATGCCATTTGCTCTTTTCTTTTGGCTGTTCAACCATTGTCCAGTTTCAAGGGGAAACCACACATGTTTTTTTGGTAGGTTTTTTTTTTTAATTGGGAAAGCAGATTGGAATAGTAGCAATTAAAAAAAATAGTTTTATTGCAGGATGAGTACGCTAATAAATACTGACAAAATAGGCACATACTTACGGAACAAGAGGCATCTGTACATAGCTTTCACACTGCAAAACAATTACAGAAACTTTTTTGATACTGCTGTTTACACTGGACACATTTACATTTACAAGATTCTTGACCCATTGTTTCTTACTCAGGGAATGGCCACATCATACAACAAGTTTGATGTTAGACACAGTTAAGGAGACTGACTTTGACAATAGGCACAGTAGAATTGCCATTTGTTTGGTGACGATTTTTCAAATTGTTTGCTAACAATTTTGAAATTCTGCTGCTTGCAAAGTAGAATTAAAAGTTTTGGTTCATGTAACGATTAAAGGATCTTATTGCCTTGAAATACAGAAAACCATAAATAAACTCCTAAGAACAGTCTCCAGAGATAAGGAGTAACATAGGGCATAGCAAGATAAGGAAGATCAGGTATAGCAGACAAGGGACTTAATGTTATTGTCTCTGATTGTATTTGCATAGCAATTCTAACTGGTTGGTAGTTTTAATTCTTTTCTTTTTTTTTTTCCTTGGGTCTAGCTTTGGGTCTAGTGTGATACTGGTGTAAACTCCTGAAGTTCCCGAGCAAAAAATCCTAACACAGATAACACTTATGACAGCCGTTTATACTCTTCCACTTTTCTTCTCTTTATAGGTGGCCTTCTTATCTCCTCAGCACACTTTGGAGCATATGTGTGTGGTACTGATATAGATTACAATACCATCCATGGATTAGGTATGCTACATATTCCTAAAACACTGAAATCTTACTCTATATACTGATGATAGCAGATGATACTTAGTGGATTTTAAAACGACAGTAATGTCCACAGGATTTATTTTGTCATGCTTATTTTTATTGACCAATTTGCGTGTATTGTAGCTAAGTTATACTCTTAATTTTTAGGCAAAACCAAAACAGAGTTCTGAATAATAATTACAACAGCTGTGCACTTTCTTAGCCTATGATGTAGGAAGCTTCTCATAACCTAACTCCAGGAAGTCTAATCCCAGTCGTACTTCTCTGAAAAACTGCGGTGCAAATTGTATCTGACTTATTGGACAGGATTATGACTGATGCATAGTGAGAACATCTTACACACCAATATTTTTATAAATGTGTTCTGTGAGACCCTATGCAGATGATACAGGAGAACTTTTCTCATTATTCCTTGCTACTTGTGAAGCTTATTGCAAATACTTGTGACAATGAGTAGAATAAGGCCGGAGATAAACTGTGATTTTGTATGTGACATTTAATTCTTTTTCTCTAAAATAAACAGTAGAGTATATGAAAGCTTTTCCTATAAAATAGTTTGTTGATGAGTGTGTTTTTTCTTCTCTATTCTATCCCCCCCAGGCAAGGCAAGCAGAAAGAACCAGAAATGGAGAGGGCCAGATGAAAACATCAGAGCTAATCTCCGACAGTATGGTTTAGAGAAATATTACATTGATGCACTAGTTTCTGATTCTTCAAGACCAATATGGCGAAAAGGGATGCTGTTTGATGCAATCATTACAGACCGTATGTTTATTAATGCTTTTTGGTGCCTAATAACAATGACTAAAAGATTATTGCCTATGTCAGTGTACATTGATTTAATGTCTTAATGAGTGCTCAGATCTGCAGTTTCCGTATTACAAAAGATGACTGTTGAGGGAAGCACTGTGGAAACTGGGTCTGCATTTGACATCTCTGCATTTATTTCAGGGATAGTTATAAATGTGTAACAAAGCTGGAGGTAATACTTCCATGGAGAGAATATTATGTTTGCTAGTAGAAATCAATATCACTGAAAATCATCCTTCAAAAAACTCTCATTCAGTAAAGGCATAACTTTATTGATGCACAGAGACTTCTTATTGTAATGGTCCATGTTGCTGTTAGGACTTGATCTGCAGTATCCTGCGGTCTGCCAAGCAGCTCTGATGGACTTTTGGAGACTTATATTAAGTGCTTATTGGAATGGTTCCAATAGAAATTTTAATGCCTTTCTGATACACTTACCTACTAGAAGCACTAGCAATTTGAAAGCATCCTCTGCTCTTTTAGAAACCTATGTACTTAACACCATTTGTCATGCCTGAGAGGGCATGGGCTAAGGGAAAGAGAGGCTAAGGGAATAAATAAAAGACCTTGCAGCAGCAATTTTTGGTCTGTAGTGCTGGCTCTTACCACTGCACATTCATATTAACTAGGAATAGGGAGTGTGACTTTTCTTTGTGGGTTGCCTGCTAATTTTTCTGGCCTGTTTGGCAATAAGACAGTGTAGATTATTAATATGACTTAGAACTGAACTTGCAAATTGTGTCACAGCTTGTGGGTTGAACATGGAATAAGTATGTTACACTATTAGAAATGTGCAGAAATGTATGGGAAAAAGCCGTTTCTGGCTTTTCTTATCTGTCTGTGTGAGAATTACTGTTTGTGTGATGTGTTGGCAAGAAATTCCAACGTATACAATTTCATTTTGAAAAAGGTTATCTAAGTGCTATAGGGGAGGTGTTTGTGCCTGTCAAACAAAAGAGGATATTTGTGACACGTTGGAAATGTAAGGACTATCTCTTAATGAACTAAACAGAAAAGCATTTACCTTTGTAGTGTAGCAAACATCTAGGCTGCTGGAAGCCTCTAACAGCTGAAGAGCTTTCTTTGAAACAGTTTTAAAGTAACCTTTTGGAGCAAGAAACTTTTAATAGATCTTTAAGAAATTACCCTTACTGACTTCTACTTTGTAAAAGCTTTTCTTTTTTTTCTTAACTTTGTATAAGTCACAGTTTGTACACTGTTGTGTATGTATAATACAATTGTATGTTATTTGGACAAAGGATTCTCATCTGTGCATTATGCATTTGCTTTGTATAGCACCATATGGTATCAGAGAAGCTACTCGCAGAACAGGTTCACAAAAGGAAACAGTTAAGACAGCTGAAAGAAGGTAGGTAAGCTGTCTTGTCTGTTGTAGAATGTCTTAATGGAAACCCAGTCACAGTTTTAGAATCTTTATTATTTCTTGGTTGGCTGTCAGCAGTTAAAAAAATGATAGTAGTAATAATTAAAGAAGAAAAGCCCTTTTTGTTCTGTTTGCAAAACTATTATGTCACTTCCAGAAATCCTCTTGGTTTTGTTCTCCCAGCTTATTATTTGCATGTGTTCAGATTTCAAATCCTATTTCTCATCTCTGTGAGCCACCATTACCTTGTGTTTCCTACTCTCAGAAAGTTCTCTTCAGTCCCTGCAAGCTGCAAAATCAATCTAAAATGGAATATATCTATTTTACCTTAACCTTTTTTCTTGGATTTTCACTGCTCCTTTCTCTTCAGAGATAACATATTGCTTCTGCACTGCCTGGCCTTGCTTGTCTTCTGCCTTTTGCTCTAAATTGCCTGTAAGGAAAAAGCCATGCAAAACAACTGTTCCCAACATGCTTGTGATCCTTGCAGGTTTTACCTGTGCTTGTATGTTTACACTTGTAAATTTTTTTTTTTAGCACAGAAAATCACATCTTCGTTTCATCCAATTATCATCTAAGTGACATCTTTTTTGACCTATTGAAGTTTGCGGCAGAATATCTGGTGATGGGAGGAAGATTAGTATACTGGCTGCCAATATACAGGCCTGAGTATGTATTCTTGATTTCTGGTATGTAGTATGTCAGAACAGATGCTACATTCTCACTGTGCTTTCTTTTGGGGCATAGTACAACTGGAACTTGCATAGTACTAACACTTAAGAATAACGCTCAGACTTCATATTTTAAAGCTTCATATGAAGGAAAACAGGTTTTGAAATAAGATTTTTTGGATGGAGATAATTCCTGACTATTACAAAAAAGAAAAAAGCCTTCAGATGTTTGTGCAAATGCATGTCCAATCATTTGAGGTTTAAGCTTGGAAAATTAGACTTTGAAGGTGCAGATAGATTTCTAAGGTAGTAGTAGCAAGGCTTTTATTCATACATGTTTCTACTGGAGTAGTTGATAGAGGAGCATGACAAGGTCCTGTAAGAGAACATTCTTGGCTCTTTGGGGTTTGGCACTACTAATTCAGTGTTCTTCTGACATCAAAAGTCAAGTGACCAAGAGATGGGAGTGAGAGGCAGGAAGCGTAGGGGAGCGGCCCTGTTAGGGACGAGAAAGGCCAGCAGAGACTGCAGGATGCTGTCTGCTCAGTAGTGCAGCCTAGGATTAGAGCTGGGTTTAAAAGGAAAGACATCCGTTTGCCTACCTTACTTCAGCATCTCTTAGATAAGGTTTTGAGGGGGGTGTTTTGGTTGGTGTTTTGTTGTTTGTTTTTTTTTTTTCAAAACGGTTTCATAATAAAGTGGGGAGTTGATGTACGTTAGCTGTTTCTAAGTCTCTTGCAGATGTACGTGTGCTCTGAAGGCAGCTTCTACAATGTCATATGTTTATATGTACTGTCAAACTATACTGATATACAAAGTGTTTGTTGTCTGTGGTTTCACCATGGAGAATAGCTTATGACAGTCCTACATTTAATTATCACATGCTGTTTTGAAAATTTGGAAATCAAAAGGAGCCATTTCTTTTACATGCTTCCATAACAGAAGAGTGCGCTTTTTATCTTGCTATTTTTTTTAATGATAGAATTGTTATCTTAGGCTTTTTCTCTGGTAAGACTATTCTCAAACGAAGCAATGAATGCTATTAACAGTATTTGGTGTACAAGTATCTAAAGGGTGGGTTGAAGGAGGATGGAGCCAGACTCTTTTCAGTGGTTCCCAGTGACAGGATGAGGGGCAATGGGCATAAGTTGGAACGTAGGAAGTTCCGTTCCAACACACGGAAAAACTTCTTTACAGTTAGGGTGACAGAGCACTGGAACAGGCTGCCCAGGGAGGTTGTGGAGTCCCCTTCTCTGGAGATTTTCAAGACCCGCCTGGATGCAGTCCTGAGTAATGTGCTCTAGGCAATCCTGCTTTGGCAGGGGAGTTGGACTAGATGATCTCTAGAGGTCCCTTCCAACTCTGAAAATTCCGTGATTCCATGATATTATAGCTAATTGTTCAAAATGTCTGTCTATACATGCTTAATCCTGACAGACTGTGTGTGGTTGTGAATTCTTAGATTGCCATGTCAATAAACTCTGTGTGGAATTACTGAGTTTATTCTGTTTGTCAAGATACCGAGCTTTTTGTCTGCTCATTGAACATTGGTAAGAGCATGCTTCTTCAGTACAGCAGTATAAAGTGCATAACTTTAGATAACTATGAACTGCACATTCTGATTCTACTGTTTTGGGGAGGTCAGCGCTCTCAAGCTCTAGTTGGGTTGTCTCTTAAAAAGTACATTTGTACATACTACGATGAATCGACTTTATGCAATGAAGGTTAAAATACTGAAGCCACTATATTAGCACAATATTAGTATAGTCACTTTATTTGCAGCTGTAATGATGAACACAGGAACAAACATTAAAGCAAGTATGTGGGGGGAAGATAAGATACTGTCTACTAATATGTTGTGTTATCAGATAATCGCTTGGCAACATCTGCCATCAGGTTCATGTGTTATTTGAGATCCTTGTGTATTACCTTAAATTAAAAACAAAACTGGATTAAAATGGGTGTCTGTTAAAACCACTGCTACTATAGTTCTTATTTGATAATGTTCCGAGTTTTACCTGAAAGAATGTAGAAATATATGCATTAACGCTAACAGACAAGGCTTTTTAACAAAGTGATAATGATCTCTCCCTCTGCAAGATAGCATCTCACTCCAAAGCTTACTCTTTCAATCTGACATTGAAATCATTGTTGAGTCTGAATTCTTTTAATTCTTTTGCAGTCAGGCTTTTAGATGGTTATGAAGAGAAACTCTTAAGATGTTGTGGCAGAGTGCCTACCTTTGTAAGAGTGAGGCAGTTCGGTGGTACCAGATGCATCAGAAGTCTTGTGTAATAAATAAACCCAAAAACCTGGTTGAGAATTAATTTCATTCTCCTATGTCAAAAACGTGTTCTGACTTCACCTAGCAGAAATAGTGACTTGATTCCACAAGCGAGAAGTGACTGAAAGGTTGTTTTATGATCTGGAAGTTTTGGAACAATGCAGAGAGGCAGTGCTGTTTCATTTTTTTACCTATTTACAAGTCTGTATTTGGTATTGTCTTACTTGTTTAATGGCTCACTATTATCTTTACGAAATGTCAAGATTTCCATCAGCACCTAGATGGATTCTGGTTTGAATTGTGTTGCACTTGACTTCTCTTTCCCCCAGAACAATAAATACATTTACTTTGTAAAGTGCATTCAGAAAATCTACTTCTTTACTGGGAAAAACATGAAGCTCCTTCTTTGTATCTTTTAAATTCAAGTGATAGGTGTGAAAGTTGTTTAGTTCTGCTTCTTACTGTCTGACTTGTGTTGACCCCCAAGCGTTGGGGAATCATGAAAGCAAGCATTTTATATGAAACCATAGTCACTGACAATACCATATACCATTTTTTATATTATGTTGTAGTAACTGTTACAGGAAAGCTAATTACAAAAACTAAGGCTAAATGGCTGATCAATATTTCGTTATATAGTAAGGATGTCTGATCTCATATTTGTCTTATTAGCCAGGTCAATATTTCTTGCTCCTATAGTCCCATGCAAAGCTCTTAAATCCTTAAATTCCTCTTTCAGCATTTGGAGAAATAGAAGGATTGAAAGCAATCTAGAGAAAGCTGTTTCTATAGAAAATAGTATGTCTATGAGATGGGGCCATATAAAACACTATAACTGCTTGCTTCTGTAGACAGGATTTAATTGCAAACAATGTTGCTACCACCTGATGTTAAAAGATAATGGATTTTTTTTTTCTTCCCTGTAGAAAAAGTAATTACAATGTGATATATTTGTAACACCAAATTCTGAAGTCCGGGAATGTCACTGTCTAATAAGAGCTGGTTTAAATCGAGTTGGAATTGAAGTGTAATGGTCTCCTTTTAGGGATCCAGAGTTAAGTCTCTTGTTCCTGGAACTTTATATATATGTTGACTGTGAAATACGTTTTAAAAATCACAGCTCTGATTGGATAAGTTATTACTCCTGATTGGCTGAGATATTTTCTACTTGAATTTATACAGGCAGGCCTGTGTGCATACATTAACATCATGTAAATACCTGTAGAAAATGTTGGGGGGGAGTATCTTTACTGTGAGGTTTTAATTTATTCTACACATTTTCTGTCACAAGATCATAGGATGTCAAAACTCTGGAGCACCAATACCTGAATTTCTTTAATTAGATTAAAATGCATAGCAACTTTCTAGTGTAAGCCATTTTGTGAAGAATCTATATGAATTTTGTTTCACGTGCAAGTCTTCCAGTTCATGACATTACAGCTCTATGAATGTTTATTTCTTCCAGATATACAGAAGAGATCATTCCCCGCCACCCGTGCCTGAAACTTATTAGCAACTGTGAGCAGATGCTTTCCAGCCACACATCAAGACGCCTGATAACCATGGAAAAAGTGAAAGAATTCAAGGTAAGCTTGAATTCTTGATTATATTGTGTAAAAATAGTAGCTATTACATTCATGAAAAGTTTGTGCTATTCAGTATATGATCCTTATTTCTATCACACTTGAGTTTTTCATAATGACAGTTAGAGCTTTTGTAAAATTGCCACACACTTCTTTAAAATAAATTGGATAGCATTTTAAGGGACTGTTCTGGTTTTGGTCTTTTCCTTTTTCTCCTAAACTTTTCATCCTGAGCAAACCACTTAATAATGTAAAAGAGATCTTTGAACTTACGGTTACTTGTGAAAGTTGCATGTGCTTTTCTTGGAAACCTGAACTCTGTGAATCCCATCCGCAGAGATGCCTAGATGCCTAAGTTACCATTGATTCCAAAGTGTAGTCTAGTGCCCAAGTAAATGCTAAATGCCTTTGTGGGTCTTGCACTACACGTAAATCATATTCAATTCTGTTACTTCATTTTTAGAGTGGTACTTTTTTAGCTTTTGAAATAATATTGTAGCTGTGACATAAGTACAGTGACATACACTGGCTTTTTTTGTTTATTTTGGGACACGCTAAGCGCCTCTTCTGAGGCGTTGAGACCAGGGACTATTGCATTCAGGTCTCCTTTCCATTCTTGCTGCTTCTCTCACCTAATGCTGTTAAGAGATGCTAAACAAAGGTGAAGCATATTCTTAATGAAGACACATACAAATGGTGAGCAAGTGTTTTTAGTACATTCCTTGTCAGTTGGAAGAGCTATTTTAAATGACAGGAGGTACAGTCAGACTGCTGTGTCTGCGTGGTGCTTGCGCTAATAACGCAGCAGGGTTTCAGCACTGCATTCGTGACGCTAATGGTGACTGAGATTCTCAAGCAACACCTGAATTTTTTTTAAAACACTGTGTGGAGTTCAGAGCCAGAGCTGCCAACTTCACCAGTAGCGAACCGAGAGGGTAAATTATGAAAGTTTTTGACATGTATGTCTAAGGGTGTTCATGGACGTTTTCTGCAGGAGTTTTATTATTGCCAGTGCTGTAGGGTAACATGTTCTAATTTAAAAAATGCATTCACCCTTCTGCGAATAGACTTTCCTCATTTGTTATTCTTGTTTTGTGCATCTCCTGTTCTTCAGTATATGCTTTGACAGGTTCATGTCTGGAAACACTTAGCTCTGAGCACCTAGTTGAGTCTAGTTGGCAGGCTTACTGCCTGGATAAAATTGTGCAGGTGCTTACACTCAGGACTCCAGATGTCTTCTAGATAGTTTAACGATACCAGAACGCATGTACTGTTTCTGATGATGCAAAACTTGTCCAAATAAGAAAAATACATATTGACTCCTTAGCTAGTGCTGGCTTGGTTTAGGGTCTTGTTGTGTGGTGTCTGACTGTGTAAGATTCCCCCACCCCAGTGTCCCTTACCCAGGACATGCTTTTTCCTGTTTTAATATCTTGAACAACCTTTGTGTTTGATACTTCTGACTCACCAGATATGATCATAAAATTCAATAACTGGAGCTTTGGCTGTTTTTCTTTTTCCCAAATGAAAGAGTGAATTTTTATGAATATACATGCATTTATGTTTCCAGACAGTTCTTATCTGCTTTACTGAACTGGTTTGTGACAGGCACTCACAAATGCATTTTAATTCAGCTTAGTGTAGTACTCGCAAGTAGCTAAGAAGTTTTACAAATCATGTAGTGTCATTATGCAGTCCTTCAGTTTCCCCAGTGTTTGCCACCAATAATGAATTGCAGATTTCATGGCAAATTTGTTTTCGCTATTAACACTCTCAACTCTTAACTGGAAATTAATTCAATTGGTTACTGAACATGAAATTGGTGGTGCAGTTTGATTGTGCTTGTAATATAAAGGAGACCAAAGTGAATGTAAAAAGTGAATGTGTCTTGTTGAAGTATTGTTCTATCATAATTAATCAGAAGAATGAAGATCATAAATGTTGGGTTAAAAACATCACAAAAAGTGGTATATAACCCACTGTCTTGTAAGCAGCTAGCCTGTTCTATTTAAGTTTACAATGAAATCGTGCCAACCGGAAAAGATTTCTTACTGAACACAGTGTTGATACAAATAGACTTTTCCAGCATGTGCACAATATAAGCAGAAGAGTTGTTTGGTTTTTAACATTTAAGGCTTTTTTTTGGACAGCCACAGTGGTCATTAGTAACTCCCCTCCTCCTCAATCTTAAATTATAGTGATAAATTAGAAAAGTGAATGAAGGCAGTTGTTGTAGAGGGCAGCTAGCAGTAGCTAGCTAGCAATTTCTAGTCTTCTAAAACTGTGAAGGCAGAAGAATTAGAGAAGTGAAGAATTAGAGAAGTGAAGAACAGGAATGTGGAACAGGAGAGGAACAAAACAGAAGCGATAGGAGGTGAGAGCTTAATAGCCTGATGTATTACTTTTTCCTATGGACATTAGTGTCCCTTCTTCTGGTATTAAATCGATATGGATCTCCCCAATATCTTTCTAAACCTGAAATAAAATTTCCAGTGTTTGACAGTGTTAGCTTAATGGTTGGACTCGATGATCTTAAAGGTCCGTTCCAACCTGGATGATTCTATGATTCCTAATTGATATTACAGCGGGCAGGACTGTGTGTGTCTAGCCTCGTTGAACTGTGAAGTGAGGTTTTTTTGAAGCAGTAAAAATGCAAGTTCAGCTCTCCAAAGACTGTAGGCATTCGTATGTAAGAACTGAAATACAGCGGTAGTGGAAGAATGAGAAGCCTTTGGCCAAGTAGATTCATGTTGTAATGTCTGTCGACTGTGACCTACTAGGAGTCCAGTCTCCTGCTTTAGGTCATAGGAGGTTTGAACCAATTCTTCCAGCCTGAATCAAGTGAAAATGTACCTGCCATTGTGCCAGTTTATTTTTCAAAAGCCTTAAAAAATACAGTTATGTAAGACTGAAAGGTCTCAATCTGTGCCAGCTATATCTGAATTGTCATCATTATTTTTATTCAAATGTCAAATAATTGGTAAGTGGTTAATCAGTAGGAAAATTGGAGTACAAAAACTTACAGCATCATTACTACAAGTGTTCTTGGGAATCTATATCTGCTGATCAACTAACTATTTTCAGAAGGGGTGGACTTGCTAACAGTGTTTAACTGTAGGGTTGTTTGGGGTTCCCTTTCTTTACAACAGCATGTCTAGCTTTCTGGTTTTTGAGGCTTGTTAGTTTCCCCATAAAGAATTATTTCAGCTGTAGCTGAATTATTTGTTTAATTCCTCTGCAGTCTGTCTTACAGAAATATATTTTATCTATTTGACTAATAAATGCTACCTAGTTCTGAAGTTTTTAATCAGGGCTTCTTAAAAAAATATTGGAGCAGAGCTCTGTAATTGACCAGGGCTAAGAGGGACACCTAGAAGTTATGTAGCAAGATGAAACAGAAAAATTAACTGAAGGACAAACTCTGAGCCCGTGACTGCCCATGAAAGGACTGTGGAGCATCGAGCATACAAATCCACCGCACAGAATGGGTCCAGCATTTCCATGTCACATGGTCAATCCAGATTTGTTACTGGTGTAGAATTTTTCCTACTGAATTTAGCAGTCTCTGTTCCTGGATATGAGCCGGTTGTCCCTGATTTGGAAATTGTTCAGTGTTGTTTATAGCTGTATAACGCTAGTACAGTGGTTTCTATAGCTACTGTCCAGCACCAGATGTAGAGTGGTAGGAAGCTGTGATAAGGCTAGGAAGATTTTTTTAAACAAAAACTGAATGTGGGTAATTACCCTGAGGCTGAACTGAGACATGCTGGATCCATAAAACCCTTTAGAATATCACTTAATATTTGCCAAGATTTAAAGAAAAACAAAACTTTCTTGTTATCTTTAAGCTTCCTCCTCTTTCTTTCACTTCTTTCATTATTTATTGGAGATCTGTGACACCTTTTTTAGTGTTGTCTTTAGCATAAGTAAATGTTGAGTTGAAATTAGCTAAAGGTGGATTGGTAGCATTGCACTTTGACAAGGGCTTTGTTGGTTTTCAGTTGTCACAGAAGTCATCGTAAAACATCTCAGAGCAAAAATTTTGCATGATAACTTGTTTGCAATTAGTGTGCTGTTTTGACAATTTAAATTATTCAAAGTGAAAACCAAGGTTGATAATAAAGAATGACTGGGGATTAACGAACATCTTCAGTTCTGACTTTCACAGATAAAGGAGGAAGTCTTTGTCATCTTGGTAGTGCTGGCAGACTGGGGAAAGAGCTGACTTAGTGCCAAGTAGGCTGATCATTGCTGATCAGTCTTGGAAATTATTTCTTGGGAAGTCTCACTGTTTTGTGTTGAATAACCAATTAGAAACCTTATGCCTTGAAAAATTTCTACAGTTGTTTCAAAGGAAATAAGTGAAAAAAATTACTCTCCCCTAGATGCAGCTGTGTGTCACAAGCAGTACTCCTTAGTCTCTTTCCTCCTCTGGAAGAGGAATATCTCCCTTAAAACACTGTGGTTCAACTCCATTCCCTGAATTTAAACTTTTCTTTTTAAAAAGCAAGAGAAACAAGAAAACCATCCATATTGACTGCACTGGACAGTTAATACACTAGAGGGAGAGTTGACACTGCTACTGACACCCTCCATGAGAGATCTTCTCTTACTGCAAAACATTCCTGCCAAATATTTAAAGTGCATATTCTACCAATTTACACAACTCAACATAGAGCTTAACTGAGGATATTTGACTGGCTTTATCACTGAAACAAGCTGGTGCCTGATGCCCAGGCAAATTCTAGTGCAAATTGTCACAACAAATTGTTTCATGAAGGTGATTTTTTTGATAACTTCTTATCTCTGTAGAGTTAAATGCAGCCTATCCCTGGGTTCAGATTGTACCCATTCAGCTCCCCATGTAGATATAAAATACCTTAAGTTAGAATTTGTTTGGCAATCATTAGTCTCTGCAATCCAAGAATTCCTTTTACTCTGATCAGTTCTCATGTTGCCCATAAAACTGTTTTGACTAGTGAATGTCAACAGTGAGTGGCATCTCCAGTTAGTTCAGGGTTTCTTATTTCCTTTTCCCTTTTTAAGAAGCAATTCTCAATCTGTTATTTTTCTTTAAAAGAATCGCCATCTTTATTGGGCAGTCGTGTCTGTGCAGGGGAGAGGTATGGAATGGAAGCTCTGAGGCTGGAATTATCGTGATGTGGGCCAGGAGCTTCCTTTGTAAGGTCTTCCAAGAAATTCATGCCTGACTGCAGAGCTCCTCTCATCTAGCGAGCAATGATTTGCTTAGCTTTTGATGGGGCCTGGATTTACAAAATGGATTCTGCTGTGGAGTGATGCACCAAGCCTGTTTCCATTTGATGAATGCAGATGCTCCTCTTACAGCTGTGTTTAACTTGAAGGTTGTTCTCTTGCATATCATATCCTCTCTTTGCCCTAACCAGCTTGGGGGTAGAAGGGGTAGTTCCTTTCTTCCTTCCTCCCTTCACCCTGAATCAGCATTTTGTTACTTAAGGAATCAAGATGAATGGTGCACAGATGTGTGACCTCTTAGAGGTTGTGGGGATTAATTTTTATGTTAAAATACTGTTGACCCATATATCATTATCTTTTAGGGTCAAATATCCCATCCATTTCTCAAAACAAGCAAATTATGTAGAATTATCATTAAAACACATCCCAAAGGTATAAAAATATATTATGTGTTTAGGTCAAAGAAGGATTACTGGCCTGCAAATTCAGGGGAAGACTAAGTGCTCTTTTCCTCAGAGTGGTCCTGCATAAGAGACCTGAAAAAGTGGGTAAAGGCTGGCTGTGAGAGGAGCGTGTCTTAAATCCTCCTTGTTTCCTGACTGCCAATAGTAACTTCGGTTTTTTTTCCCTATGGATGTGTTAAAAGCCTGTTGATCATCAGCCTGAGAATGGTCTTAGAGATGGCAGTGTCATAGGTGACCAAAAGACAATAGATAGTACTGTGTCTGCAGTGGGTTTACTGAGGTCATTTTCTCCTGCTATTTTCCAACATTGCAGTATTTGAATAGAAGAAATTTGCTGCTACTGGTCTACATGCTTTACATGGTAGATATCCACATGGCACTTAACATTTAGCAAGTTAATTTCAGCCTTGGCTACATCATAGGAATATCTCATTGTGTCCAGAAGAGGGCACTTACTCATGCACGCAAACGTCTTGCTATGTTGGAAAACCTTTTGTTTCAATCCTTTAGAATGCATATTAGGATATCCAAAGCAAGATGAGGTGTTGATCTTGCTAGGTGAAAGCCTGGACAGGCTACAAAATAGCTGAAGGGGGAGATTGTCCACTACAATTCAGTTCATTCTCGCATTGAAATACTTCTGTAATGTATGAAAATACTGACTTAAATCTACTTCCATGTTCCTACTACTTATGCCCAAGCATTCAACAGTAACCTCATTTTCAAATATGAAAAAATAACCCTGAACTGAAACTTAGCTAACGAAACAATCTGTGCATTGCTGCATTGCTGAAAAAAAAAATATAGCGATGAGGATGCACTGAGAAGAAACATTTAGTGGAACAGAGGTTTAGTTCTGTTGTATGCTTGTTTTTATTTTCTCTTTACACAGTTCAGTTGTTCTATGTGAGGCTCTTTATCTCAGTTCCATCTTGCTATTGAGCAAAATAAACTGACATCAACCATAAGTGTTAAACGGTTTTTAAAAGTTGCCATCAGTTTTCTTTAGTGCTCAGATTAGTTTGATGTATTGTTTATCTTAGAGTATTGATAACATTATACAATTTAGATACTTGTCAACTAAAGCCACAGCACACGATGAACTAAACCTTTGTGTATATAATGGGCCAATTTTCTAGACTATGTTCCTGGCTGTTGGCAGCTAGGTATTATGTGTAGGGATTTACTGTGTCAACTTTAAGTTTAAGAAGTATGTGAATACTGTACAAGAAAAAATCCTCTGATAGCGCTTCAGTATTTGTAGGAACTTATCTTAGTTATGTGTTCCTCTTTGGTTTGTATCTGCCTTCCACAGACCTCTAAGCGATAGAATTCTCCAGACAGTATTTTTTCCAGAAACTAATCTTTGTATTTTCCTTTATAAAAGTCTGTGTGGCATAGTACTTGTGCTCTCATTTTTTCATGCAATAGTTGGATTCTGGTGATGTTAGCTGAGATATTTCCAGCGATGCAGCACTGTTAAAACTTCAAACGTCTGGTACTGACAACTTGCGTCATTTTGCTGTACAGAGTAGAATAATGAAAATTTGAATGAGTACATAAAAAACCCCAAACAACTAAAACAAACAAAAAACCCCCAAATCCCAACAAAACCTCCTTGTCTGCTTACAGCTTGTATTTGATCAATGTCAAATGGGAATCTCTTGCATATGGATTTTCATTTCTGTTAAATGTTAAGACTTTGTAGTAGGATGTATATGTTCTTGTTAATGCTTATGGAAACCTTAGGATTCTATTTTTGGAATTCTTTAATCAATCTAATGACTTAAACGTTTGCCATTGAACTGGAAAAAAACCCAAACCGAAACAA
Organism: Anarhynchus alexandrinus; assembly: GCA_008711295.1. Taxonomy (NCBI): domain Eukaryota; kingdom Metazoa; phylum Chordata; class Aves; order Charadriiformes; family Charadriidae; genus Anarhynchus; species Anarhynchus alexandrinus. The sequence goes on along the minus strand of VUYV01000147.1, from coordinate 1,856,606 downwards.
CCAGCTTTACTCTTGCTTGTAATTGTCTGAAGTCTGGAGGAAAACCAATGGCAATACATGCTGAACATACTACCATAAAACCTAATGCTTGCATTTTGATACCATGCAGGATCAAGATCAGAATTCTTACTTATTGGATGGTCAATATACGCCATACAGGGGACACAATTCATTCCGTGAGAAGTATTTCAGTGGTGTGACAAAGAGGATTGCCAAGGAAGAAAAAGACAATCAGAAGTAAAATATAATATAAACAGATTAAAAAATGAGGAAAGAATGAAGATCGTGTTTCTTTGTAAGGACATCTGGATATGAACATTCATTTGGATGCTTCAGAAAAATAAATACTGCTTTTAATTTTAAAACAAGATGAAACCCACAACACAGGTTGAGAGCAGTTCTTTTTAATTAGCTTTGTTTATAGCAGATTTTATTGTACAAGTTTTTTGAGTCTTATTTAATTTATATTTGTACTTTCAAGTACTAATGATGATTGACTAAAACCATTATTATTGTTCTTTCACCATTAACGTTTACAAAAAAGTAGTAGTATTATTTGGCTTCTTAAACTGTGAACATCTGGCTGTTTTAGAAACACGTGGTGGTGATCAAGGATTGCTTATTAAGAAGATCATTTTCATTTGTTTTGTTTTTTTGTAAACGGTATACAATAAACCAGAAAAGATTGTTGTGAGTTTTTTTTAATTGTTGCATGCAATAACTGCTTGTATGAATTCCGCTTGCTGTGGCTCAGGCCACCAGTGTTTAAAACAAACAAAAAACACAAAGAAACAAATATGCGCGCGCACACACCCCCCCAAGAAAAAAAAAGCCTCTGTGACCTGACAAACTCTGGAGAGCCTATTAAACCCTGTGAAGCCTGTCCACATCTGAAGCTCATCTGTACCTTGGATTTGCTTTTGCATTCCTAAACCTTGACTCTTGGTCAAGCCAACTGTCTGCAATTTTTGGTTCAGAAACTGATAGTTAAAGCAGTAACAACAACAGCATAAAATCAGTAATGGTTCCCTAATGGTATTAAGCCTAATCAAATCTTTGAAATTGAAGCTGTATTTGTTAAAGGGCAAACTTTGCTGAATCCACACCATGTCCATCATGAAAATACCTCATTTGAAAACCACTAAGCCCATTAATTCAGGATGTTAATGGCTCTTCTCATTTTGGTGGTCAAATATGGTCAAATATTCTTCAGCAGGGCGTTGGTGAATGTATCTACTTGCTCCAGCCAGAGAAAGCCTTGCTTCTCAACTTGCTGCAAGTTACTGGCTGTGGTCATGCTACAGTCTTTGTAGATCATGATCTTTAAGTGCCGCTCTAACAAGCGAAAGATACGGAGGAAGGCACGAGTCCTTGCGTGTGTCTGATCGAGTTCATTAACTGAATTTGCTCTTCTGTGTGTTGTGGTCCTCAGCTGCAACAGGGAGAACTCACATACTCAATGACAACTTTGTTTGACCTTCTGGATCTAATCTGTGGTGTGTTAGGAAGTTCTGAAATAGTGATTTATTTTCTGTGTTTCCATTATAAATCACTTTGTTTTGAGACTTTTAATGTTAGCCATATAATAGTTGTTCTGGGCTAAACTTGGAGCGAGATCAAAGCTCAGAAAATTTTTCAAAAGCAGAATTTGAATTGATCACTTTCAAATATTACATCAAAAAAATTACTGCTTCTGAAAACCTGTCTTCGTGTAACTTCTGACTTCAATTTTAGCATTACAATTTGGCATTCAGCTTTTATTACTTTACAAATTAAAATTACTTTCTGTTCTTCATAGGCAAGGAATTTTTCTAGATGGATTTATTATGTATTTATAACTTCATTTTCATAAAAGTTACCTTACATAGACATGATCTAAATGGTTATACAAGATGTAAGGTAGTGGCAAATCTGGCTCTGTCTATTCAAGGAGAATGATTTAGTTTATTTCTCCTCTGCCTGGTCCAACTTTTAGTCCATTCAGCAGCGGTGGTGTGGCCTCTGTTTAGCAGTTCATACATAACAGCTCTATCATTACTGAAGAATACCATTTTGAGCAGAAACTGTAAGTGTGTTTGGGGTACTACATCAACATCCACTAATAAGAAATAAGTTTCGAATTGAAATCAGATGTTCAAGCTCTGCTGATCCCCAACTTTAAAGCTATCATTTGGAAGTACTTCTGATCTCTGACTTTCTCCTCGCTTTAAGTGCACGCTCCAGCTATGGTACGCGCAGACTTGCAAAGCGGAGGCGTTTATAGCCGTAGCGCCGTGACACAGTCCTTGCGCTCGCTCTAGCGAAGGACTGACAGGCGGGTGAGTTATCCTTTCGGCAGGATTTGGCCATCGATGGCCGCGGTTTCTGGCGCTTTCGTTCGATCTGGTTCCATTCAGTCTCTTTCCGTGAGGTTCCAGTTTCCTGTCCCTGGCAGGGAGGGTCAGTTCACGAGCCCGCGCTGAACTCATGCCGTTGTCATTCTCTCCTTTGGGGTGGTTTGTGCCATTTTCCAGTTTTGAAAAATAAACGTTATTTTTGGAGCGCTTTGTTGCGCTGCAGCAAATTGGATGGAGGGAGGAGCTGAAAACGGCTGCGAGGTCATATGGGCAGAGGCTGTCTCTTGCTGTAGGGAGTGATTTGTTGAGGCAACAGAGGGAAGGAGCCCCCCCTTTTCACAGAATCCCTTTACCTGGTGGTGGTGTTCCTGGCTGCCAAGCTTCCCGCGTATCTATGGGACGAGGAAGCGGAAAAGTAGCAAAAATAGATTTTCTCTGCATTAATTGTGTGCCCTACCTTCTTATCTCTCTCTCATACTTTTTTTAATTAGTGGCCAATTTGAACAATTTTGACAGAAGGTCAAGGTTTGATGAGGTCTTACAGATAACAGAGAGCTACACGTTTTGTTGAAATAGGCAGAGGTGTTGAAGAAAAAGACCTAGGTAACCTCTTCCAGGGAAAAGCTTGTAATATGAGTTCAGCTCTCATTAAACATCAAAGAACCCACATGGAACAAGACCTGGAGACAAAAAATCTAACCATGATTTGTGTTGCTGGTCCTACAACCAGTGTTGGTCCTGCTACTTCTCAATCTTCACTTTCAAGCAAAAAGACCCAAACAAAAACATACAAAGAGCTTTTTTAGAAGGAACATAAAGGTCTCGGCTGAACTTTCAACTTCTACCCAAGCTATGGGACCAACTCACAAAAACTGAGACTCATTAGTTTCTTCTCATCATTCTGATGACAGGAGTCAAGCAGATGTGTCAGCTTGCTGAACATCTCAAGGAGAATGCAGTCCTCCCTTTAAACCAACCTAAGAAACTGGTCTTTGTTATTGGGACAACATCTAATTCTGGATCTCCTCTAGTAGAGCAGGCTTTTTGTTTCCAAAACAGCCGTGTTGGACTTTGTGCTGGTACCCTGTACTAAAGCAACCTCCACTCACTGGATACGGGCGCTTCAGCAGCAACTCTTGAAGTTTAGTTTTGGTGGACTCTTCTGTCCTCTCTACCTGTTCAATGGGGCTGGAAGACTGTGGTGGAAGTCCTTAACTGTTTGGCATCTCTTCTTTTTCCATTGGAGTAGTATTTTAGCTCAGAGTTGTGATTTATAAGAGGGTCATTGGTATACATGGAAGTTGGCAGTAGGCAGTGAAATTTTTGTGTGTTCTCAGGCAAGGGTCACCTGTCCAAAAATACTGAAAAACGCTGCTAAGAAGATAAAGCATGGGCTTTCTCTCAGGCTGTTTTGATATTACAGTTAACCGTGGAGATGTTACAGGGAAGAAATACCATAATAATTCTGAATCTTTCTTTCTATCACTGCTTTTTAAGATGATTTCTTAATGGTTATTTCCACTGTCCCCAGGACAACTCCACAGCCTCAGGGCCACCAGCCAGAGAAAGGTGTCATAGAGAAGGTGACCTTGTGACTTTGCACTGTCCTCTGACCACAGGTTTTCCAGAGACAAAAATGGCCCGTGGGAGAGGGCAAGACTAGAGCAGATGATATGTAGTGGTTACCAGTTTCCCTGTCGGACAACCAGCAGCTCTGAGATTAGCTGACAGGAGGATGATGAAGTCTCCAGAAGGCAAAGGTTGTTCTCTGCTGGCTCAGCTCCCATCACCACCATGTTTCTCTTTTCTGACTCTCTAAGAAAAATTTAATGCATTCTTTCTTTGGTGTTTAGCTTGGTCTCCAGTCTAAACTGAGGTCCAGAGTTGAACAAGGCTGTCTTTTCAGGCTGGAAACTTCTGCCCTGCTCCTGAAAAAAATAGAGTTGTGGGTACCCAGGAGAATGAAGAGGCCGGTATCCCTCTGCCTTTCTCTTCGGTTTGCTATTTGGAAAAAATAGTATTTTTTTTAACTGTATTCTCTTATGTCATTGATTTTGGTGATCACATCATTTAAGCCAGTGAAATATAACTTGCCTGCCTTCATGCTACCCTTTTTAATGTATTTCTTTGATGTTCTCTTATTGGCTTATTGGACTGTAAAAATCTCTGTTTGTGTATGTATCCTCTCAACTGTTGTCATTATAGTTGTCTGTCATTGCTGCTGTTATTTCGTACAGTGCCTCTGATCAGTTACAGCTTTCCTGAGCCTATGGATGTGGAGGATACCTCTCAAAAGAGATGTCAGCTCTCTTTCAGCTGAAAGGCCCATCAAACCCGAGGTCCCAGAGACAGGACAATCTGTCTGGCTACACGTAAGGGTATTGGACCTCCAGACAGGTTTGCCAAGTAAGATCTTTTAAAATTCTTGTATGTTGCTTAGAATGAGGTGGGCAGCAGAAAGGGGAAATCTATTGATTAGGAGGGAGATCTTAATGTCTTTACTGCCGCTCTTGCGATCTTATGTGTCTGTGCACTCAGGGAGGTGCCTGGGAGATGCGTAGCAGATCGCTGACAGCCCACAGCAGACAGAGGCACAGGAGGCTTCGACCCTGCGTGTCAGGTTTGACAAGGAGTAGTTTTGAGTACAACTGGGTAGAACATGACATTTTGCTTCATTTAAAATTCCCCAAAAGTTGATTTTTTTAAATTCAATTTTCAGGTGATGGAAAGAGACTATTTGGTACAAAGATACGATGATTGCCAATGGTCATCTGAGATTCTAATCCGAAATTTCTGTTGCTTTACATAAAGTGGTTAAAATAGAAAAAAATAATCTTACCTTCTAAAGATGTCAAAACAGTATAGTATTATCACTGTTTTAATTCTCTCCAAAACTAATTCTTATTCAAAGATTACCTTTTTTTTTTCAATGAAAATGCTACTTGCTGTATAAAATTCTAATTTAAAACTTGTTCTTCATGGATTCATTCTAATAAATTTTGCACTAATAAAGTCCAAGGTAAAAGGTCGTGTTACTGTATGGGATGGGATAAGTAATTAATTCTAATCAAATACATAACTCCTAACTAAACAATCTTATCTCCATAAGGAGATACCATTAGCAAAAGAGTCATGTAGCAATTAATCATAATACTTCTTTCTATAAGAGTCTGTCCCGAAAGATGGGATGTTTCTGAGTGATGACCAAGGGTGGATGTTTAGTGCCATGAGTGGACAGCCCAGGGTGTCTTTGCTTTATCCTGAGACTGATAGGAGAGATTTCCACTGAAGACTGGGAGTTATGCCAATGATTGCATTTTGGAGCAAGACTAATCCTTGATCTGTCTTTTTCCCTGTTGAATGCAGCACTAGGAGAAATGCAAGCGGGTAATTTCAGTACAGGATAAATTTTGCTATGAAAGTTTTTAATAAGTAATAGGAAAGGTTCAAAAACACTGTGATTTTTGGCTAGAAGTGAAATATAGCTTTTGTTCATGTGGACGAAATCCTGCGGGTAGTTGGATCTATTCAGTTGGAAGGATCGGTCCTTACACACAGGCAGTCTTCTTCACTGAGTTGTGGTACTGTGCTTCATGTGAATGTATGCGATGGGTGGAATGATGCTTCTCTGGCCACGCTACATGCCTTTATAAATTGTTCTGCTCTACAGGTTTCTTTTGAGGCTGTTTGCATAAAGCTGTGAGATCCTGAGATTTTAAGTGTGAGGCAGGGTGTAGTGTGTTTATTGCAATAGCAGTTGTGGCAGAGATTAGGATAACCAGAATCATGAGTGGCACCATAGGGGACACACTCCTGTCTCAGCGAGAACCTTTTGTCTCGCTAATAAACAAACCCTTAGCAATTTAGGAAAGTTTTGGGAAGTTTCCACACTCTCTTCAAAATATGTATGTGGCAGGGAGTACTTGAACGCCTTTGCTTTAACCTCACTCCTTTACACAATGCTCCCTGGAAATTATAAATTATATGAGAACGAAATATAATGAAATTATATGAGAAAAGGGGCTGATTCGCTTAACCGCTATATATTTGTCAAAGTTGGCGTTTGCAAAATGTCATGTTTTAGTCTCCAGGGCTTGCAACAGGAGCTGTCGCGGAGGTGTGTGTGCACCCATGGGTGGTTCTTCCATAGCGGTTACTGGAAAGCAGCTTCTCCAGTAGCGTGGTGCCTCTGCTCAGCCCTGTAAAACCAAAGCAGCTGGTATGGACGATGGGGAATAGTGGGCAAATACACACAAGCACCCAAGCAACCCCTGCCTTTGCTCTGCCTCCCGGTTCTGGTGTTCCCTTCCCGGAGCGACTTGACAAGCTGCAGGGCTGAACTCCATAAACTACTGCTGTTTGCTATGGGGAACAGCCTGCCAAAAAGCTGCCCGGGCCCCGTGCCGCTGGGGCCAGGGAAGCGGGACCTCCCCTCTCACCCCCAGCTGCCTTGCTGCTTTGTAAAGCAAAGACAATTTCTACTTCAGTAAGAAATTAATTGTGTAATAATCATAGAATACCGTTTGTAGCTTTATGTAAAGATGTCAAAGAAGACAAAAATATGGACTATATCTTTATTAAATATAGATTTTCTTTTGTTTTTTGTTTTTACTCTAAAAGGAAACCAAAACATGTTTGCGCCAAGAACTGTTACATCCAACCCCCCTTTCTCTTTTTTTTTTTAATTGTATTTTTTATATGCTTGGCAGAATTAATGATGAAAATCTTTCCAGCTGTGACTTTGCCAGAGTCCCTTTCTGAAGCTCCTACTAATTTGGATTAAAACTGGATGGATGAAAGCCTCAAACAGCAACTCCTGGCAGTCGGTTTGCTGAGGCCCCACAGCATATACTTCTCCAACTGTTCTTATCTTCTGAGGCAAAACAAAACAAAACAAAACAAAAAATAAAAGGATAAAAATAAGCAAACATCATTTTGTAATTACACAGCTGTTAGCGCTCTCCCTGCCCATCCCCAGCCTGGGCTGGGGCAGCGGGCGGCTGTGTGCAGGGCACAGGGCACACATCCCATGCAGGGCACGGAGCACACAGCCCGTTCAGGGCACGGAGAACGCAGCCAGCAGCTCCCACCCACCCCATCAGCCTGCTGGGGCTCCCCTTTGCGGGATGGACCTCTGGCTTTTGCAGGGCGAGGTTTTGATTGCAAGGTGGCGGGGCTTTGTAAGCGGTGGTATCTCATACCAGCTACTCTACGTGCTAACAGCCAGCCTGCATTTCGGAGAGAGTTGCCACACTGGGAAGTGACTGTTCAAAATAGCAAAGGTGGGTGTGCAGTCTTGCCATCTCAGGGATGTGAAGCCACCAAGCGTCCCGAGTCCCGGCTGCTGGATGCTTGCTTAATTCTAGCAGCGTTGCTGCTGTGTTTTCTTACTGTCCAGGCTTCCTGGAGCCAGCAGCTGCAAGCTCTCCTACTGCCACGAACAATTAAATTAATTTCTTTTTGGACAGGTCGGTCTCTGGCAAGTGGCTCACGTTCCTTCCCCTCCTCCCTCTCTCCAGGAGAGTCTTCTGGAAGCTTGTGAGCTTACTAAGACCTTGCTCAGTGTGTTCCTCTTCTTCGTAACCACACCAAGACAGAGAAAAAAAAGTGCTCCGAACATGGGCATCGCTGTTGCACACTGACAGCCTCTTCCCGTGGCCTTGCCAGAGGGTGCCCACGGCGAGGTGTGAGGCTGCAGCTCACAAGGACATCTGAGAGCTACTTGTGAGCACATTAGCTCAGGTGCCAGCACTTACTGGAGGGGACATCAGGAGCTCCTCGCTGCAGGTGCTCTGAGCGCCTTGCTGACCTGCCTGGAGCACCTCCTGCGTGGAGAAGGAATACTACTAGTTATAGTTATGGTGTATTCTGTTAGTCATTATGAACAATAGCAACAGCAGCTTTCCCAGATGGACCATGTAACATGTCTGGTGAACCTGAAGATTATGAAGGAGGTGGCTGCTGCTAAAGCATTATGGGGGATGGTGTAGGCAGCAGCTTCTCCCATCTCCAGGCTGTGCCTACTGGCACTGAAAGCCGTGGCGTCCCTCTGATCTCTTGCGGGAGACCTACCCCTTCCACTCACTTCCACTTGGCGGAGGGCTTTGTTTTTGAAGGGTGCGCTCCTTGTCACTATTAACTGCTGGTTTTCTCCGTTGGCTGTTCAGCAGGTGTGAGCAGATGCTTGGCAGGCTCCTGTGATGGACCTCCCAGCCGCTGTGAAGGAACGGGGGGAACGCACAGTGACGGAGCTCTTCGTTCCTTCTCAGGATGCCTTGGGGTAGGGATGAGTGTACTCTGAAGGAGGCAGAAAGGGGAAAGTGAAACGTCTCAGCTGAAGTCCAGCCTATCTTTCAGTCAGGAGAGGCAGCATTTTCAGCCATCATCTTGCATATTTCCTCACCAAACATGCACAGTTTGTGAGCAAGAAGTACTTCTTCTTTGACTGTCACCTTTGCAACTGCATTTTGAGTTATCTAACAGCAAGTGGATTTTTTTTCTACTCATCCTATTATGAGCAGAAAGAGATACTCAGGATAATGTATTCTCCTTACAAGTTCTTTCTATGAAGCTATTGCCTTCAGATTGTGCCCTTGAAAAGATCTGCCACAATTCACGTGTGTGTAGTATTAGTGCAAAAACAAGGCATGAATTTGGACATGCTTCTTTTTAAAGATACATTGTTTAATCATCTTCTAATTATCAACAGTCATCAGGTCTTGAATCCCGCTTTTGAAAAATTACAGTATTTTAGTAGGTTGCTTTGCTTTTCCATCAACTTGTAACTCTTAGGCTGGCATGTCAGGATATAGAAGTTGATAACCTAAGCCGCAAGGATCATTCCTTTTTGCATGAGCAATTCCCACTGCATTCAGTGGTAATAATTCCTACCATTCTGAGAAGAGAATTTAGGTAAGAGATAATATAGGAAGTTCCTTGTTGGCAGTAAGGCCTGTGTGATCCTTACAGCAATAATGGATTGAAATGGACTCCCTGAAAAAGCTAAAGCTTTTAACAAAGTAACCTAATAAATGATGAATATTATATAGTTTTAGTTTAATATGGTAAGAGTTTTAAACTCATTCAACTCTACAAGAACAACAAGGTATGGAAGATTTTTGAATAGTTCCTCTGATTTTTCATTTCACTAAGAATCATTTGCACTTTACAAATATATCCCTAATTAACAAGAGCTATCCATTTAACTTACTACCACTGAATGGGACAAAACAGTTCATTGTTTCCCATGGTGCTTCATTCTGTCTTGATTTATGGAAATCAGGCATGCTTTGGGAATGACACTTCCAAAATTTGGGTTGTTTAAACTATAAAATACTATGAAATACTTAGAATTTCAAATAGCAGGCTTTCAGGAATGACTCCAAGTTTGAGAAAGCCTGCTTTCCAGATGCCCATTTGGTGTGGTATTGTTTGTTTTAATGTCCTTTTATTTTTTTATTAACTGGTTCTCATATCAAGATTGGTACCGCTGATCAAGTTGGCAGGCCAGTGCTTTGTCGTTTACCAAACTGGCACAGCATTCGCTTTATTCCAGATGTGCCTGCAACACACAGACGATCAGTATTTAGGCTGAGGTTTGACTCACTGAGTCTTTCATGTTGACACACGTATCTAAAGCAGTCATGTTAGTCTCCTTCTAGTCAGTGGAGAGGAATAAGTCCAGAGCATTTGTCAGTCTGCTCTTCTAGAGCTCTTGGATGTGGATGACTCTGACGTGCTCATTTAAGAATTACTCTAGTTGGTAATGTGTATTTTTTTTACTGACACTCTTTGTTTACAGTGAGGCAAGTTAATTCACCTTCCTTTCATATATGCATGTCAGCTGCTGCTTCTATAATGCTGGATAAGAATATTTATGAAATAGTTCTGCCTCTTCATTTTCATCTACTTTGTCCATCCAAAAATGAACCAATTTGTTTTTGATATCGAGCAAAAAACCAAGAATTCAACAAGGACACAGGAGAGCAAACACTCAAACATCAAAATCTGTCCTTTCGTAGTGTTTCTTGGCGGTCACAGAATTTATTGCCTTTTGGCTGCCTTATCAGTTTTCTGGTTTAAGGTTTCTATGAGTTGCTGCCTACTTCTCCTTTTTGCACGAGTTATCTAAATATTTGTACGGCTAATTTTACTTCCCCTTTCACTAGATTGTTACTTTATATATATGATGCTTTGGGGAGCTGATGGGTGAGATATGAATCCTGCTCGGGAGTAGCGGGTTACATTTCATGAAAGGTTCTGCAGATGAGTTATTGCTCCGCGGCAAGTCCTCAGCCTGCGGTTTCACAAGCAGGGCAGCTAATGTGACAGTGCAGTGCTGCTGAAAGGAGAGGGGTTTGGTGCCTTTTCCCTATTCCTCCGTCCTGGCTTTTCTCACGCTGTGCTCAGCAGAATTGCCCACTCTTGCACTGACTCTGGTTCATACTGGAGCCTTTCCCGTGCCAGTTCAACTTACTAAGCCAGCAGAAAACTATTATTTTTGCTGAAAAAGATAACTGCAAGGGGGTGAATTTTCTTCCATCGGAGGTGAGCTGTTGGATCAGCTCGCTGTGGTCCTGAAACTGTGGTCTCTGTCACACTGCTGCGAGACCTCGGGCTGACTGCGGAGATGGTGCGGCTGCTGGCTGAATCGCCCAACAGTCTCCTGGTAGAAGGAAAGCAGCTGATGCTCTTTTGTGTCACAGTGGGCTTTGTTAAACGTGAAACTGTGGAAGGTTGAAGAAGAAAAATCATTAGCTGCCTTTCTAGACACAGATTGACCATGTCTTTGAGAAAAGGAAAGATAAACTAAAGTGAGAAGGATTGCCTTTGGGGGTTATTTACTCACTTCCAACTTATGCTTTATTGTGTTTTTCCTTTCAATGAAGAGCTGTGTTGTGGCTGCTGAAAGCTTTCTTTTCTTGTTGTGATCCAGGGACGGGGTGTGCCAAAGTTAACCCAGAGGAACCATGAGGATCAGTGGTGGAGCTGCAACCGGGCTTTTGGTCCATGGGATTTAGCACCTCAGAGGGGTGTGAAGAGATTTGCAGCCCAGGGGCACTTGCAGCCTCTCTTCAGGTTCTGGAGGGTTTTAAGGTGTAGAAAAGTCCAGCCACAGTGTGTGTCACAGCAGCGAAAACTTCCTTTTTTGTGTGTGTGATTGTGGGTCTTTAGGTATTCAGTGCTCTCTTTTTCAATGCCTCCTAATTATTACTTCTGTTTTCCTTTCAAAAATTCTCTCTCCAAGCTGATTTGGCTCATGATAGTTTCCAGCCCTGTGAAACTGGCCCTTTTGAAGCATAATGTGTTTCTGATTTGATCTTTGTCCTGTTTGGATTTGCATCTCAGTGGCTACTGATTTTTACTGAGAAATCAGTTCTTTCCTCTCAGTCTGTCAACTGAGGGGTGGCCTGGGATTCCTTTAATTCAGGTGCTGCAACTTTTTAACCCAGGCATTTCAAAGAGCGTGCCTGGGTCGCTGGTGTGAGGATGTGCTGGATTTTTTGCTCTCCATGCGTGGTTTGGTGAGACAGTCCGTGTCGGTGTGGTTCAGGTCTGAGTAGCGGGACATAAACCAGAATCAGTGTGTGAACTCGCTGACTGGTTAATCCCACCCTGAATAGTACCGGGGAGCAGCAGTGCTGTGTAGCAGGTTAAGTCAGTTACCCAGCAAACAGCAGCACGCAGAGGAGTTTTGGGGGTGTTTGGAACGAGATGCGATGTGTGTACTCCTGGGGGTGTTTGTACCCTGCGTGCTGAGATGGTCAAGTGGTACGAGAGTGACAGAACAGCAGTTGTGACTGCAGTGGGTACCCCAGATTTTATAACCTACCTGAAGCCTGAAGTGGTTTTCTGTGTGTGAAATACAACCAGGCGTTCATCTCTGAGGCTGAGGACATCTTCCCACGTGGAACATCTGTCTTCAGCGATCCAGGGTGAAGACTCCTTTTATCTAGGGCTGTCGCCATTCTTTCTGCAAATATATGGGAACCTAGGACTCCTTACCCTGAAAAGCTTCCAGCTTGCGTAGTTATTTTGTGTATTTATATAAACCATATATTTATTTTGTGTATTTATGTAAACCATATGTCCGTAACACTTGAGTGTCTGGCATTCTTGTATGCATTTGTCCTCAAAAGATCCTTATGAAGTAGATATTATTCCCATCTTACAAACGTGACTTGCCCAAGGTAATACCTGACGCCCATGGTGGAGCAGGAAAATGAAGACCTGCCAAGCCTCAGGCTAACTCCCAAACCGCTCCACCATCTTTTCTTCTAGGGTTGACCACAACCAGCTCACAATGCAGTACACCCACTGGGATTTTTTTTCCATGCTAGGACATCAGGGAAGCAAAATGTTCTGGATCTGGAAATCAAAATCTGGATCTAGCTGTGAAGCTAGTGGTTTTGTAGGGTTCTATTGCAGTATTTAATATTTTAATGCTTGTGGGCACAGTGTACATTCATTTTCTTTCTAACTGGAAAGAACCAATGATCCATAGGAGTGTGCTGAAAATACGTGAAAGACTGATTTTTAAATTCGTGGGGAAATTCATGGTGAATTAGAAAATAATTGTCCACAACATACTGCACGTTCTCTTGAACAAAATACAGGTTATGTAAACTGCTTGGTACCATGAGCAGCAATGCAAGCAGATTTGTCAATGATTGTTAAATTTTTCTGGACAGTTAGTACGATCTTCAAGTAAAACTTCAAAGGTTGTAATCTACACAACTGGTTTCATTCACTCTGAACTGTCATTTGTAAGGAAGGTACTCTTTTATTTCATACTGAACTACAGCAAACAGATCAAGACCTAGGAAACTAAGAGAATTAATCCTTTATTGTAGTGGTTATCTTCAAAGCCTGTCTGAAAGATCTTTTCCACAAAAGACCCAACTGTGTTAGGTTTTCCAAAGAAAAAAATGAATATTTGTGATTGCTAATGTCAAGAGAGACTAATTTATCTACGGAGCATTGCTAGTCTGTGAACACTGATGGGGCTGGGACTAAAACATACTCACAGAATTTCATTAAAACTGGTAAGTAATTGGTGCTTATCACTCCACATCTAAAATCAGTGCCTGCTTTGTTTAACTCAGTGCTGTGCCGAGATACTCAGTATGAGACACACAAGAATAACATTTAATTTTTAAGAAAGCTTTATCTTATTAATGGCAGACCTTCACAGGAGTCATATGAGAACGGAGATGTCATTTAAAACTTGCTGTTCTTCCGTGTCACCTTCAGGCACGTTTTGCCAGATCTGAAATCTAGAGCGGTGTTGACACTATTCTCTCACTCCAGAGAGAATAGACCATTCAGATCCTCCTCCATCACTCAGCAGAGCTGTGACAAGGTGAAGAGAAAAACATCACAACATTTCAGGGAGTCTGTCTTAGCCTTCTTCACAGGATGCGACACATCAGCACAAAGGGAGAGGACAGGGTGGTGAGGTACCTCCAGCACATGCCTAGAAGATTATTTTCAAAGTTTTCTGTTTGTCCTTCTAGAAATGAATTCCCACTCTATGATGATGGATATTTTCAGTGTTAAAGGTAAGAGGCTAGACTATCAGTTTACTGGCTACCAGATACGGACAACTGATCGTGTTGGCTGTTCCAGCAGCCTGTGTTTTTATGTCTGTGCTTAACTCTACCTTTCTAGCTTCGCTGCTACAGATGGATCCCGGACTGCTATTCCTAGATGAAATTAGAATAATGGACGCTAGAGATGGAAAAATACCTAATGGTCCATTCCCCTGTAGCTGCCAAACAGACTTTATTAAAAAAAGTCCAGGCAAATATCTTCCATGGCAATCTTTTACTATGAAATATTACATCCTCTTTATAGTCTGGGAAGAGAGCAGGAAATCTAACTGCTTTTTGGCTTAAAGTTTTGCCAGTCTGTAAGCTTGGTACCCAAAGACTCTATTTTGGTACCAGTTGCCTTTTGCTTTGTAGATTTGGAGCATCTGGAAAGTTGGACAGGTCTGTTTTTAAAGTGTCCAACTAGTCTGTCATGTTAATACCTGACTTCTGAAAAAGGGGGTAAAGAATAACTGCTGAATCGCAAACATTAAGCATCCAGTCCCACAGGTTGCTTTATTTATAACTCAAAGTACGAGTGCTGTCGCTCTGCAGTAGTCCCTGCCGTAACCGTAAGATGCCTTTGTAGCTACAAAGGCTGCATGTACTTCACTTTGACCCACTGCCAGAAATACAGCTGTTCTGAGTGGGACAGAAGGGGTGCCCTTCTCCGAAATGATCACTGTCTGCTAGTTGTCCTGTCAGATACATAACTGCACTGTTGCTTCTGAGTTTCCTCAAAACTGGTCTCAATATGTGATTTTATAAACCGGGGTTTTCAGCATTCAAAGTCTCGAGTGTTTGTGTGTGAGGGTTTTTTTTTGTTTTTTTTTGGTTTTTTTTTTTATAAATCTGGACTCTGTAGAAGTAACTAAAATGCCTCATTTAGGTTATTGAACCTGTAATGGAAAAAAAGCCCTGCAGACACTGTAACAGTTTAATTGGTATTCAATTGCTTGTACTTTTTCAAACTTTTAAAGAAAAATATCAAAGAATGAACTATAAAACCAGATGTATATCTCCAGAGACTTAAATTGTGCAGTTTCCAGCGACATGCTTTAATTCTCCTCCCACTTAGTAATTTTACATTGGCGCAAGTCCTTTGGATAAGAAAGGGCAACTGACCCCTCCAAAATTATTGTTCTTACATTGAGCTGGAAATGATGGGATCACATGGAATCTATAATCTCATTAATTATAATTGTATATGTATATTTTTTAACTCTGAAAGCTCTAATTAATCTCTTGGAGGTGGTCCAGGGGAAGACTTCAGTGTATGCAGTTCTGCACATGCTTAGGTGCTTAGCCAGCTTTAGAAATTATTATAGGTAAGGAATTACTGACGACCAAGCTTTTCCACTCCTTTTCCCATTCCTCCCCTTCTCCCTTCCCCACTTCGTTACTTAGGTTTCAGTTAGTTCAGGTGCTCTCTGTTACACAACTGTCTGCCTG